>JAOBYE010716758.1:0-10787 GCA_025403585.1 Parazoanthus swiftii
ACCACACCACACCACATCAGATCACACCACTTCAAATCACATCACACCACACCACACCACATCACATCACACCACATAATTTTTGAGTTAACCAGACATTCAAGGTACGGTAATTCCTCGATTTAACGCCCAGCCCCGATTAGACACCCACCTCATTTAAAAGCCGGGTCGATAAGGCTGAGTTTGTAACAAACGCCGTGGGCGTTAACTCGGGATCAGTCCCGGCGTTTATTCGGGGTCCGACTTTTATTTGAACCCGTACTAGGAAGTCTCAAATACAAGTATAGTAGATGTTAAATATATAAACATAACAATGCGGTCAAGTTTTTGACCGTGTTTATCTTCTGCTATTTGTGATCAACAATTTAAAAAAGTCAATCTGAAAAATGGAAGAAATTTTCGTCCCGTAAATAAACACCTAGCCGGCCCCGTTTGGACGCCAACCCGGGTTAATAATCCCTTATCACTTATGTAATAGCTTACACCACGTACAAACCGTTGGTCATACAAGCAACTCTGGAGCCTTGCGGTACGGTGCGTTTGGCCTTCTCGTATCAAATTGAAGTCGTTTTGAAAAATTGCTGGCGCGCTTCCTTGATATGTGGGATTACCTGATCGACATTTTTTGATCATGTGCTATTCTTGTGGCTGATTCTGCTATCACGAGACCGCACACAAACTCAACCAGTTTTGATTTACTTAATGATCGCTACGTCACAATATCGTATTGATCCAGCGGTGAACTTACTGATCTTGTGATCAAGGATCGTGATTTGCAGGAATCTAAAAAATTTAAGAGTTTTTAAACCTTTATGTTTTGTTAGAATTTTAAAAGAAGTAAAAGACCTTTGCAAAAAAGAAGACTCGAAGGATGGCGAAAAGATATGTATTGTAAATGATCGTCTCTTGCATGTACCTGCAAGAACCAGTTTGACCGCTTTTTCGACCAGAATTTAAACTGGTAGCCCACTGACGTGATGTGACAGCGAAGAGTTCAGAGACAGAAAAACATGGAGGGGGAATCGAGTGTTACAGTCGTTTTTACAGTTCGAGTTGAGACTCAAGAAAACGAAAGTGTGCGTCTTGTGGGAGATATAAAAGAACTGGGAAGATGGTGTCTTTATGAAGGGATCGTTCTCAAGAGAATTTCGACAAACACAAGGTCTGTTGAGATAGGCAGTTAGAGCCGGTTAATAATTGGAATTGTTTAGGGTAGCTTATGCTGTCTGGGTTAGTCAAGATCAGTATGGAGTAATATTATATTAAAATTTACAGGATATATTGTGTCGGGCTGATAAATTCTTTCAGCCGATTGTGTTATTTTCGCACGTAGAAAATCCAAGCTGTGTACATATGACAGTATGTGCCTTATTGGAGTGAATCAAAAATATTTTGTAAGAATATATCAAATTATGAATGTAAGTATTAAATTTATTTAAACTTTACATAGTTAAGGATGAACCCATCCTGCAATACATGTTATTAATATTATTATATAATATATATATGGCCATAATTTTGCACGATCCTTGTGATCAATTGCATTGCATCGTGTGATCGATTGTCAACAACAACAACAACAACATACAGATTTATGGATTGATTAATCAGTATAATTAGAGAAAAGAGTTACCGTAGATGCTCCGTCACCATCACCATGCATACAAGTGAACTATACAATATTATATATATATATCATAGGTGACAAATTACTCCTTAATTTTGGCACGAAATTTCAGCATTAATTTTTAATTTCACATGTGAAACTACAGTGTAAAAAATCCACTAGCAATTTTGAGCGTAATTTGTCACCCATAATATTAAAAGGTAACCAAATGGCTGACTCGTGAAATTAGAAAATAATTTCACTTGTGTTTTGTCAAAATTCTAATAATTTCCCGAGTCTTTAGCGTGAAATTATTTCCTAATTTCACCTCACCATTTGATTACCCATACAAATTTTGTGTTATCAATTTGATTTTACCTTAAGTTTAACACAAACTTTCGTTGTAGTTCCAAACTGAACTTTAAGCTCGGTTAGAAATTAAACTTAATTAATATGTTCATCATTGCATCTTGTTCAGTAAAGCGGATGAAAAAGTTGTAAACAAGCCAGAATTAGACATTCAATGATTTACAAATCCATGGAAAACATAATTATGAAAATTTTGCTTTATTTTACTTATACTTAATAAATTTTGATGAAAGAGAAAGTCAGTTCTTTCTTTAGTCATCAAGTTTGTAAATAATTTGAAATAAATTTTTCAAATGCAGTTACTGTTTAGTTAGTAGTAAGATTTTAAGATTATTAATTAAACGTTTGACTGTTTTTCTGCTCAACTATGCCTGTGGTTCACACTTTTGAAGCCTTTTAAAATCAGAACTTACTTAAAACTGCTGTCTCTTTTTAAAATATTTTAAAAGTTACTAATAGCTTTAGGATCTTGTGGTTGTAGTCAGCCATATTTATTTTTGATCGTTGAAAGCTTTCATTTGTTTTGGGTTAAGCTGCATGTAAATTGCCCAGACAGTGCTATATTTTTGGCGAATGTTCAATTTTCCTTTTACAACCTTGGTGCAAAGAAACTTGAGACCACAAAGGTCAAGCTGTCTGCTGTTCTCTAGATCTGCAATCCTAGTGTTCAATTCAATTCTAGCCTGCATAGCAGGTGCTCCAGTTTACTTTCTTGTCGCGTCGCTGAAAAACTGATTTCCGCTAACTGATTTTCTTGACATGGCCGCGGTAGTTGTGATTATGGCGGACTAGTCCTTCCATCGGCCATGTACAAGAATCAGTTATTCAGAGACGAGAATCAGTTATTCAGCGACGCGACAGGAAAGCTAACTGGAGTGCCTGCTATGCAGGTTAATTCAATTCCCATGGATGAAACATACAAGTCTCAAACTCAAAACTGAGTGTTTCTTTTGCAGTTCAAGAGTAAGTGAGTGGATGGCAAAAGTTTTGGTCCCTCAAGATGGGCGTTTCCAGTATCGTTATGTGGTAGTGGAAAGCAACCAGCTGAACCCAGAAAAATTAGTTGTCAAAAGATGGGAAGCATTCAGAGCGTGTCGTAGTGGCTCAGCTAAGGATCAAAGTGAAAACTTTGGTAAGTTATTTTTTGTGGCCAATTTGAAACCCAGCTTCAGAGAAGAATACATTGATATGATATCAAGGTTATAAGTCTAAAACTGTCTAGTAAGAACATTTAGGGCCTCCAAAGACTGGGGATTTATTAAATGGTTACCATTCAATAACAAGGAGTAATACCGTTAATAACTGTTAGTGCTCAATACATCTTTTTCATGCAAGGGAAATCAAATTTTAAATTATAGTTATCGACAACTAATATTGGCTTTTTTAATTAATAATTAGTGGCCTGGGCCCGGTTGTACAAAGAGTGTCCAGATAACTAATATCCAGTGGATAAATCTCTATCCACTGATAAAATTGGCACATTCTTGATTTTGATTGGATACGGTAACAAGCAAACTTTATCCACTGAATAGGGACTTATCCACTGGATAAAGTTATCCACTCTCTGTACAACCAGGCCCAGTACTGTGACTATATCTCTCAGCTGAAAAAGATTATTATAATTAGTTGTCGATAACAAAACAGCCATGTTAGTTACCATTAACAACTCACTAGTCGTTCATATTGACAGTTTGCAATTGACTACTTTCAAGAGAGAGAAGGTTTTTTAAATTATCATTTATTTTTTTTATCAATTTAACTAATAGTTATCAATAACTATATCCTCTGTCTGTGGAAACTTGAATTCATTTATTTAATATTTAACAACCATGGCACTTGAATGTATACTGTAAAATAGAGTTGTCTGCAATGCTTGGAATTTTTCAGATAGTTAATCAACCTTGAGCTAACTGATCACTTGGCTAATTCCTACACAGTACATGTACATTTTTTACCATTGCTCTGAAATGATTTGCCACTCAACAATAATTTTTAAACTGATTAATATATAGGACGGTTTCTTTTTCTAGCTTGAGCTTGTTTCTTTATAGTTAGAAATCCAAACTTGAATCTGGTTATTCCACCTTCATTTGAATTGTGAAAGGAAAACTGGTATGAACTGCATGTCTTTTAACTTTGTCTATCACAATTTTAACTTCATTTTGGTGAATACGTGTTACCTACATCAGATGGTATAATTATTATAAATGATTATGTGTTAGTGGTGTTGTTATCAATTTGCATAATTATTCAACATTTTTAACTGCCTATGTTGAAAACACAAATTATAAAATTTTTATAGTTAAGAATAATGTAAAGAATATTTTTATTAATAAATTAAAAACTGTCTAATAGGACAGTGTTATTATTAATGATAATGTTTTTTACAAACCATAACTTACTATAAAGTGTATAAAGTAAGTACCCAGTCCTGAAGGCATGTAATTGTATTATTAATATGTCTGTTCTAAATGCAGGCCCACTGCTTGAAGACCAAGATGTTTTGACTGAAGTTAGACTTGGTGATGAAAGATTTGGTTACAATGGAGGTACAGTATAAATAATAATATTATTATAGATATTATTATTAACTAAGTTCCATAGTTACACTAAATAGTATTGTTTTAAACAGTATGATAGATGTTTTAAAATAAGGTATAACTGTATATATTCATACAATACTTGTAATAAGTATTATAATAATAGCATAATTGCAGTTATTAATGTTTTTGTTTATAATTAGGAAATCAATGTGAAATCTTTTTCATTGCCTGCAAGCTAGGTTTTAAAACTCTGGATTCTCACTACCTAACTTTGTATCAGTTAAACATAATTAATATCAGTTTTGCATCCTGCTTTCCCTGGGTATCTTAAAGTTTGTTTTGCACCAGACTATAACATTCAACTTCCAATAATCATTACAAGAAATTAACTAAATAAACTAAAATAGTATTAATTAAATAATAAGACATTGTATAATTTAGAGGTTGAATCATAAGTTGAATTTTTGCTCGTTACAGAAGAAGAGAATAAAATTGACAAAGGGTTTCTGACATGCCAGACAGAGCTTCGGCTGCGACTTCATAATGCAGTGCATTTTCCATTGGTTCTTTTTGCTGAGGAAGTACCCAGTCAGTTCAACATTAGGGTTAAACAGTACAGCGTGGAAGGAATGAAGGTATAATAATATTGTTTCAGCTTTGTCTCATTTTGTCTTTCTCCACCAATTCTGTCAATAGAATGTGGTATTAATTATTAACCAAACCCGATATATATCACTCAGTTACTAATAATATGTTCTGACAGGATGAAGGGCATGGTTCAATGCAGAAAAGTATATCACATATTACAGCTAAAGTAAGTACCTTTTTCAGCAATTAATGTTATAGTTATTACAAGTCAAGTTTTAAGTTTTAATTCCATTTTTTTTTACAATAATTGTAGTTGCAATATAGCAAGACGTAAGAAAAAGAAGCTGAAATTTGATTGATTATGCTTTCGCCGAGTATGAGTGTATAGTGTTTGTTCTATTTCACTAGTTACAGTTCTGGGCAATTCATGCAGTGACATCACATCAAGGTGAAATTCACAAAGGGTGGGGGGAATTTGACCACATTTGATTGCTTACAGAACCAAACCCCAAACTCTGCCTTTGGGAAGGGGGCAGGATTTTCAATTGCCGGGCTGTTGCATACTGTATTGTAAAATGATACTCTTGATATGTGCACTGTGATATATATGGTAAATGCTTTAAATAAATTTACAATCAGTTGATTTTTAATTAAAAAATAAACATAACTGCTGTGCACAGACGTTGAAAGATTTCCACTGTGAAGAGTGTTGTGATCAAGAAGAGCATGGCAGTACGTTCAGAGATGGAGAATATCTTGTGTTGTCAACACAAACAGTGGATTTCAAGAAATTGGTTAGTGAAAATGATAAAGCTATTCTCATTTTGTGCTGAAAGCCAGAAATACTCGAATTATAATAAATGTACTGAACAGCAAATTTGTGGATCAATAGGAGATCCCACCCCTCATCCATGGAGGAAAATTGAAGAGTCATAAATACATGTATGACTTGTGTATCTATTTACTACTTTAAATTAATGGAATTGTTGGGTTCAAATGAAGTTACCAAGTGAACTAATCTTCCACCAGGTTACAGGTATTTTCTGGAGCCAAACAATATATTAATTTTAAAATAGCATTTCCTCACATCCTTGCCACTCTTTGTTGGACAAGCTATTATCTCCATTCACTCCTGAACCTTACGACATAGTTATCTCTTTGTCCTGGCAAGCTATCACCTCCGTTCAGTTCTGTCTTTACAATGCATCACTCAAGATAGAAGCAGCCGTTATTGCTCAGCACCTTTCAGGACTGTCCTTAATAAAAAAGTTCAAGAGCTTTCTATTTAAGAAATACTACTCAAGGCATAGTGCAGATCAGTCGATCTATGGATGTACATGTCAGCTATCCCAGCTGCCCAAGTGCATCCTCATTCGATATAGACGCTCAGCTTTAAAAGCAAGGACCGTTTCTTTCGAACATAGTCACATTATTTATCAAGATAGAAAAAGGTTCCTTGCAATTCGATGCCGGAACATTCAACAACCAGGTTGTTTTCATAGTTCATTTCTTCAGCAGGTTTTTGATTGTCACCTTCAATTACTTAGTTTTCCATTTAGAAACCTTTATGAAACGATATTCTTAGCTCTAACCATCTTCCCAGATCTGCTTGTATGTGTTGCAAAACACAATATTTCTCGAGACTTTTCAAAACTTCTTTCAACGTTTCCTTAGTTTGAAACGCCATTCAAAAGACACATTTTTAACCATGGTTAACAAACTGGTTCAAAGTAGTGTTTCAAAGTACATGCACTGTAATTTAAAAACATCTGCAAAATAGTGCTGATTTTCATTAGGTTTGAATGATTCCCCAGCACAGCCGCTGCTCACCGGTGCAGCTGTGTTAACTGGAGCAATAGTTTATCTTCATATTCGTTTTTCTTAAATTTTATTATATTCTGTGGTAAACGGATTTTGTGATGATGTATTGGAACATTCTATCATTGCAGGTTTTAGAAATCAGTGTGCATTCAACTCCAAGCGAAAATTGCACCCCATCCCTCATAGGACAGTCATTTGTTTTGGCAAGCCAACTTCGAGACAGCGTTGGCAAGATTGTTGTTCCATTGACAAAGGACATGATTCCAGTTGGACAACTTACAGGTAACAACAACAACAACACAGGAATCTTTTCTTTGACCTGTGAATTAAAAAGAATCGTACAAAAGAGAAAAGAGAGAAACTATTCATCATCATGTCAACAGGAAGCTGTGAAGAAACTATAATCTTGTGCTTGTCATCAGGGGTGGAATACTTGAGTTGACGGCTACACGTAAAATAGCTTATCTACCGTTCGGTTGGTAAAAAAGGATGTAAAATCTTGGGTTTTCAAGAAATTTCATGTATATGTGTTTGTATTAGAGGTTATGGTTATGCAGGGTATGACAATCGCAATGAAATCGTAATAGGTTTATCTAAAACTCGTCGCAGTTAAACTGAACTAAGATCTCGAGCAATATTTTTTTAGAAAAATGAATAAATTTATCTTCTTAATAATTAAAATACTAGAATAGCTTTGTGCGTTCGCATATGGGTCCAGATCTTATATCCTTTATGCGTGGTTCATGCTGCATCTGTTAGAAGTGAAGGGTTGGTTGGTTGGATCTTTTGTATTACTGGCGATAAGTTTCTTACACGTTTCTGATCTCCTCTTGCTGAAAAAAATTAAGTTAACTTAGCACACTCAAGTGAAATGCTCTTAATGCTGTTTACTCATGTCTCGTTAACAGTCGATTACCTTGTCGTTAAACCGTTTGAGCACCCATCAGTGTCTCACATGGAGCATTCATTTGCTGCTCACTGGAATCCTAAGACTGGTCCTGTCCACATCGGCCACAGAGGTCTTGGTGCTTCATTTGACTGCGTCAGGTACGGAGTCCTCGTGCAATCTACAGGTAGCTAGGTAGCCGCTACTTTCAAAGTCGGTTTTTTATTTACTGTGAAGGGCAATTTTCAAAGGATTGAGTTTCTTGATAGTCTACGGTGTCTTTAGTTGCAGTGCCACAACATTTTCCACAAAACATAAAGTCAATAGATTCCGTCTTATAGCACGATTATGTTGAGATGTCGTCAGAGACAAAGACCAGAATTGTAATTAAGTTTCTTGATGACCTAGTTTCTTTCATTTTTTGATGTTCAGACAAACGGCGCAAGACTTGCACATAACATTTCCATTGGAAATCAACTGAATACCACACATGTATTTTGCACGAATGGGTCAAGATGTCGTTAGTATTAAGGCAAGGTTTTGCCAAAGAACAACAGTTGGTTCTATAGTTTACCAGTGCATGAAAGATTTGTTGCAAATATTTCAAACAGTTGGCGGTTTAGGGCCGTTTGTAAGAGGGAAGTAAGACGTGACTCACGTTAGCGCTATTTGACCCGTTTATATAATGCGTTTCACGTCCAAGCTAGAAAAGGCGCATCTTAGATAAACAGCTTGAGACCTTAGGTAGCTGAGCAGTAGTTGCAACTAAACTAAGGTGCAACCAACCCTAGACGCGAACATGCATTTTTGTACGCACAATTCTGGTCAAACGTAAGTCACATCTTCTTTTAGAACTCTTGTATACAAAATGATATTATCAGTACTAAACCGGAGAGGGGTTATCTATGCGTTATGTTCAGCAAAAAAGATAAAATTGGTTGGGTATACTGCAACAATCTTTGTGAAGGTTTTTCACATGTATTCGTTCCCTGTGTGTCTAAGCTACAATGACTCGAAACCGTAACAGGCATTTTTTTGATATATTCTAGGTCAGTTAACTGTTTGCCTAACGTTTAAAGGATCATACAGTGAAAATTTTCTGTGTTACAGTGGCAGTGGAAATTTTCTGTGTTACAGTAGTTAAATTGTTCAAAGATAATGTCTGTGTGCATTGCTTGATGTTGATGTTCTGTTACACAGACCAGCTTACCTGACTGAGAACACTATTGGGTCATTTGTGAGAGCATATGAAGTGGTTAGTTGATTTGTGAACTAAGGCTGTGATTAATACGTCAGTTGTTCAGTATTTTCAATTCATATAGTAGGCAATTTATAGATAGTGCTGAGAAATCAAGGCAGCGTAGTGTAGCTTACAAGACTGTTATAAGCTGCAAAATCATAACAACTGTTGCAGTGGCAAGCCACTTGTGAAATAACTTTTATGCACCATGCACCATGAAACCAAAAAACTTGACCAGTTGGAAGTAAAGTGGTTTAAATCTCCAGTTTGCAGACAGTACTCCGGTTTGATACTTGCAATGTAACGTAGCCCAGAGGTGACCCGGTGTGTAAATTTATTCATGCACAGTGGTTATCACGTCAGTGAATTTTACTGTTTGCCGTTATCATCTTCAACCTTTACGTGCCAAAGATACAACAAAATTGCTGGAGAATATTAAATTCATCTTTTTGGTGAAGGGCCTTTTAGTGCCCATAGGCAGAAAAGACTTCAAAACTAAGTCAGATTCATACAGGAAAGGAGTATTTAAATGCTTATCTTTTAGAGACTTGCAAATTTATGTCTCACAATCTTTTGACCATTTTCCGTTCTCTTGCATAGGGAGCTGATTACATAGAGTTCGATGTCCTCTTGACCAAGGATAGAGTACCAGTTGTGTATCATGATTTTGACACAGATGTTTTTATTGAAAAGGTATGTATTGGAACAATTTATTTTTTAACATGTACCTTAGAACTTTCCGCAACTGTAAGAATAATAATATACAGTCAAATTTCACTCAAAAACTTACGATCACAACTGCTGTGAAAATTTGCATTTCCGTTCCGTTTAAAAAACTTTACCTTTTATAGCCTAAATTTAAATTTTGGAATTTCTGAGCATAAAGATTCTTATAAAAAGAAGAGTGCGTTAATGCTATGTTGCGCATTATTACGAGGAGCGTTCTCTTATGAGTCGATGAAATTGTTGAGTCATGAATCGAAGAAAAACAAGGACTGTGGGTAAAGTTAGGGTTTGACTATATGTATTTGAAACTAGTGTTCAGTAAATGTGCTTTGTCACAGTGACCAGTCACATACCTCAACAATACAAAGAGAAAGCTGAACACTTTGGAGCTTGACTCGATGACTATTTACACTCACAAAGGCAATGAACCCCATCATTTTGAAATATTCGAGAACGCGTGTTGTATTGATGTGTAACACAACGGTGACTGTGCCAGTCTCCGTCATACAGGCCTGCATCTTTTCAAACTAATAAAACAAATCTTCACTTGAAACAAATTCAACGATAAGTGCTAATATGTATATATATATTTTTCATTTTGTCTTGAAATGGTCTTATTTGTTTACATAACAGTACATGGTATGTATTTTAGTAGCTTATAAATACTGAATTACTCTCTAGAAGGGTGGTCAGTCCGAGTTGGTTAAGATGGAGGTGAAGGACCTGAACATGGAACAACTTAACTCCTTAAAGGTTTGTCAGGTTTATTAGGGCCAAATGTGTGACATTTTTATCGCTGTGCCATGCTCTGGTTCGCTCTTGACTTCCAATTTATTTAATTCCAAACGAATTCCAATTTTCATAGTTTTTATTATTATTTCCCCTCATTCATTTTCCAGCACAAACAAGATGGGAGAATATTAGTTTTATTTATACACACATACATACATACATACATACATACATACATACATACATACATACATACATACATACATACATACATAC
>JAOBYE010716769.1:0-10786 GCA_025403585.1 Parazoanthus swiftii
GGTTGAGGGGCGGGGCACTGAGTGCTATGCTGTACATCCAAACGGCAAACAGCAGAATTCGGTTGGTGACGTTGTTTTTAAAGATGGTGGTGTAGGTGATCGGGGAGAGCACGAAGATGAACCGGCTAACGCTGATCACGATTATGGTGTTCAGGAAAACGGTCATGAGACTTGTGTAAAAGAATCCTGAGACCCTACAGATTTGCGCTAAAAAGGGAATGTCGAGCGTTATGGGAACCAAAACAATGCCAAACATCCACAGCGGTCCTGACGTGATCGAGGTGATGATATCAACCACTATAATGTTCTCTAAGAATAAATACGGTGTATTGCGCAGGTGCAATCGAATGCAGACTACAAAGACTATGTTGAGAATGAGAGCAATCAGTAGTAGAAAGCCAGGACCCCAGAGCCTTTCCATTGGATTTTCTTGGTAAGTTTGTGCTGGGTTAAAAGGATTTAAGGTGCCATTTGTGATGTTTGTGTTGTTTAGACTGTCGATGGTGATGTTCAAGCTGTTTCCCATCTCGTGTTATTAGTGGTGGTCTGCGGGCAGAAAGAGAAACTGTTAGTGAATTTTCGTAAGAATTGAAAATAGCGTCATTTCCTTTGATTTAAGGGGACCCTTGTTAAACTTGCGCTAGTCTTCCTACTAAAATTAATAAGTAAAAGCCCGCTTTTGCCACATTTTGCATTTTATTTCCCAAACGAACTTGAGAACCTCTATTTTCCCTTCTCATCTGATTTTAAATTAAACTCTAATTTTGAAAAAATACTGAAGAACATACTAGAAAGACACATGCTAGTAATACGTTGGAGCTTAGTAATCTTCGTTGCTGCTTACTTACCTCGTTTCTTCAGGTTTTGCTTTAAAATAAAGGAAATATGAGGAAGTTATCAAACGTGCTAATCTACTTACACTATCTACACTATACAATAAGCGACTACAGGGCATAGCTACCTTGATGTATAAAGTTAAGAGATATTCTCACGAAAGGGCACTCGCTGTCACCTAGGAAATAGTGACTTTGAAACGCGACGATTTAACACTATATGTTATGGCAAGCATTCTATAAGATACCAAGGGCCACTTATCTGGTCAAAACTCAATAGAAAAATATCGAATTACCAAGTCTTCACTACTTCAAGGCCCACACACGCAAAACAGACCTGGCAAATCAACTCGACAGTAATAGTAACTGTTGCAATCTATGTAACATGTAATCTATGTAACATGTAACATGCAACACGTAACATGTGACATTTAACATGCAATCTATGTAACATGTAATAGATATTTTTTACTAGTTCTTTTTAGTGTAGTTTATTTATGAGTTCAGCTCTATTGCTATTAACGTACATAGTCTTGGTAGCCTTTAACCCCATTTTTGTAATATTCAACTCTACTGGATTTTACTTTTAGAATAGGTGTCTAGTCTAGTTTTGTTTATCTAGCTCTTCTGTAATCAATGCACAGAGTTTTAATAGTATTTAGCTTCATTTTTGTTATTCATAACTCCACTCGGAATTTTCACTACGTTTGTTCCTTTAGAGTGTTCGTAGGGTTTCCTAAATTAGCTAGTTTAGCTAAATACATTGACATACGAATAAAGTTATTACTGTTTTAATTGTTGTTAATTTTTATTATTATTATAGCCATTATTATTATTATTACTATAAATACGTCATTACTGTACTCAGTACTACGTTTCCCAATACTAATGTTTGTGTTAAAAACTGCGCACGTAATCTGTTTGTCAATAAACCCACTTGAGATAAGTTACGAAACTTTTTACAGGCTGGTAAATTTCCCAAAACTGGATTAGGATGTGACTCTCTTTTATAAACATTTTGGCTGTCCCGTTTTGTATTTTAGTTTTGAATACTCCTCTTTTATGGTCAGCGAAATGCAAAATCGTAAAGAAAACCTATGCTCGTTTCCATTTGGATTACATGTGTGAAGCGAGGTCCTTCTCAGTAATGTTTTTGACCTTAAGTATGCAAAAAAAAAACTTAACGGACTTCCATGGCATTGCAGCTGGGCTGGAAATCAACGGGGACCCGTAAACCCACAAATAAACAAAAATATATATTTTCGTCTAGAAAAAGGACGTTACTAAAAAGGCCAGACGTCCTTGATGAGAAAACGGTTTATTAAACGGATTTCGCTATATTTTTTTCCGAGAGCAGCTTTAGACGCAGCAATTCGTCCTCTTTTCCAAATACCAATCCCCAGAACAACAAACATGTGAATTGCTTTTTAACTCCAGCACGAAAGAGATATTTTAGTATATTATTTTTGTAGAAAACTCTACTACGGCTAAAAGGAAAGATTCGTTAACAGAGTACATTAAAAAAAGTGTTTACATCTGTATAAGACTATGAGAGTCCTTTCGTTTCAGGAATGACGTTTCTCCGTATGATTCTTACTAGTATGTTGAACTGGCAAGAAACTTGGACTGCACTTCTTTGTTCAGTACATTAACGCGGAAAACTCAGAAAGTATTGACTCCAAACGGTAAACCAAACATCATTGCTCCATTTCTTTTCCATACAGTAGCATTCATCTACTTACTAAGTTAACCAGTTACTTCATGAATTTGTTAGGGCGAAGGTCTTGAACAAGAAAACAAGTTGATCTTTCTAGCCCAAATAATATATTACACTTTGTTACGTTACATGCCATCTTCGTGAAGTATTTCGCTGGTATATCAGCAGCAAGCATCGAACTGAAATTAATTAGATGCTCAGTCTAACATCAAGCCGTGTTCTTTCAGCCCATATCTAACTCGAGTGAAGATACCATTTATTTGTCGTAATCGTAAACATAAATCTGTACCGTCTGAGCGTTGGTACAGTTTTTTTATAAAGGACAAAACTAAATATTTTGGGCTTTTTGCTCAGTTTGCAATATTTGCATCTGAATTTGATTAACTACGATTGCATTTTGGGATCAGTTCTATTTGCAAGTCATTATATGGTTAAATGTCCTACGAGACAACCGACGATTATTGCTGTATGAGCTAAGAACATTCTTCAACACACCTAAAAGAAACTGACCTTACAGTTTGGTTGTTCTACGGCCGTTCAACAGCTCCGAACTGATCTCAAAGCGGACTAGCTTTAAGTTATTTTTTTTTGCTTTAACTCGTTTTAAAAGGCTGCTCTTCCGGCTCCTTGTGTCATAAATGTCATTTTTGTTGACATTTTGTGTGCTTCTGTTTTTAGTCTTTGCATTCATTCCAGTTCTTATGGATGCGATCCCACATGTTGCATCAGAAACACGTTAACGCCAACGAACGGGTTGTTATCAGTGATAAATCCAAAAAGAAATGAAAAGGGAAAGGCTTATTAAAGGAAGAAAGCTAATATTCATAAGCCACACGAAAATGTACACGAATTTGCAGTTTATTTGGTTTTAATTTAATTAGCGAACGGCAAGTTCATGCATATAGTGCAACTAGTTTTAGCGGAAGGCTTTGTCACTCTTTCTGTATAGTGCATTAAACAAAATAGTATCATGAATTTACGCGTGCAGATGTGCTTTTCGCTTCTTTCTCAATTTTTATTACTATTTTTGTGCTTGATATATAGGTTGATTGTGTTTTCCTTTTTCAATAAACAAATAATGGTTACTTTAGAAATAGTTTTGTTAGAGCCTGCCTGCTGATATAAAATGTCTGTGAATAGCGGCTTCTTAAACAGTAACCTTGATTAATGCCTAGAAGCTTCGTACCTCGATGAATATTCTGCCACTCTTTAGTTGATTCAGAGAAAAATTGTTATCTGTAGCGAATAAGTGAGTAAACAAAGGTCTGTAGTCAAACTTAATTTAGTGCAATTAATTATAGATGCCTCATATTGTAGCTCAACTTAACATCATCAGACTCATACAGTTCCTGTTAGACAATTATTGCAGTCAAGTCTAATTACCCAACATAACTGCTGCTAGACGAGGGGAAAAGTAATGGTGTTAAAACCACAGACAGTGTTTTTTACCTTAGCATGTAATATCACATGCCCTACTGCATAACAGAAACTAACCAAATTAGGTAAAAATACGAGGAGCAAAAACATTAAAAATTAGACATTTAGACAATGCAGCAAGCGTGATTGCGAAACTGATCAGAATTCTATATTGACGATCTCGACTTTTTTATTTCCTCTCTGTTTCTAACTACTTTATCCGGCTGCCTCGAATAATGGTTCAGCTGCATCGTAGGCCAATTTGAGTTCATTACATATTGTCCCGTTCCTCTTCAGGTAAATTCTCGTCTAGAACTAAGAAACAAACTAGATGAAAAAAGGAGCTCAATCTTGCTATACACGCTGTTTTTTTTATAAGAACAACTTTATCAGAACGAGGCTCAGATTTGCCAAAATTCAAGAACAGCTTAATAACAAGCTGAAGTTCGGGCTCGATAGCTGATTTTTTTTAGACTTTACTGAGCCTCGATCATGATAAATCCGCGGGGTTGAATTGATCAAAAATACACAGTTTAGTATTTTGTCTATTGCCGCCTCAATTTTCCCAGGAGTCACTTTCCATAATCGAGAAAAAGCCGCCTCGTTAACATGTCAGTATAAATCTATTTATTTTTCTGGAATGACTTATCAAGTTAGGCAAATCGGTTTTAAGTACGCAGAGAGCTATTTCTAGCTCCTTCCTTAGGTTAAACATTGCAGTTGCAAAATTTTAAAAACAACCTCGAATTCATGATCAAAATAGAGGTTCTTGTAAAAATGTGTTTGTGTCATTTAAATTAATTATACATTCAGTATTAGTTTTGTTATCTTCACTCAACCTTTCTCAAATGTTACGGATTACCCTGCCGTTTGCATCGGTTTGCATGGATAAATTTTTCACTCTGTCTTTGAACAGAAGAAATTGTCTTCACGCACCAATTTTTTTCCGGAGAAGCAGCAAATCTGTAAATAATTTGATAATACAGTGGGTTTTCGACCGGCCGAGCTTTTGTTCACATGACAATCAGCCGTTGTGAAGCAATAAAAAATTTTCCCATCTCATCCACGATAACAACCACAACAACAGTAAAGTTACATGATCAATGACTAAACTGATCCGCACCTGAGCAGCACCTAATCTGCTGGACGGACCAATCACTTATTTAATTGGTATTCAATTAAATTCAAGTTATAAGTAACCTACCAAAAGAAACATGCAAACAAAAAGACAAGCAAAGAAAGATGTAATTTCAATGCATCATTTAGAAAAAGATTGACATGCTTGGCATGAAAAAAGCAAAAACCGGAAAACGAATACAAGGCAAGAAATGATCAAGAAATCAATCGCAAAAACCTGCTAATTTAAATCTTGGTTTTGATATATACATTGGATGCCGGGGATACTCATTTATTTGTGCCCCCTTATGCAGCATTCAAGTCCTCACTCTATTTCAGGCCGCAAAAGGCAATCTTTTGTGCCTCGTTTCAAACTCGATACCCTATTTCAGACAAGACAAACATGCATAACTCACAACATGCCAATAAATTCAAATATATTCCATTAGTATTTTGATTATCTTATATTAATCCTTGCTTTCTCTTGTCTTAAAATCTGAAGAGGATTCTTTTTCAAATTCACCATCAGTTCTTAGACCACCGGATTTACGTTACTTCAGGCGCCAAAATGTGTACAATCTGAGCTTTTTAGATCTTTTCAGATTTTCCAAGCACTACATGCATGGCGTTATGGTTGACAAATTTCTATGACGTCATAGCAACGTCAAAAGAAAGTATGAACGTAAGTTTTATTTACCTTTTGAAGCTTATCTTGCAATTTCTTGCGCGCTTCTTGTATGGCGCAAGCGCGTAGTAGTAGAGAATTAGAGCAACCAGGATGGAAACGTCAACGAAGACGGCTGCTGAATTTTTAAACTTCCCGTTTTCTTTTTACATTTGTTTGAAGAACTCGTTCGTTTCCTCTTATTTTGCATGGTGTGTCAGCATGAAAAAATAGAAACTTAAATTTCAGAGCTGTACGAAGACTGAAGTGATTTATTGATTTGTTATTTGTTTTTCACGTTCGATGAAAAACCACAAAACTAATCTTTTCACATTCTGTTTCTAAAGACGACGACGCAAAGGTGGCCAGCTGGTTGCATTCCCACGTGATGTCAATGTGTTCTGTTACGCTCGCATCCTAGTTGCTTAACGCAAAAAAAAAGTCTAGAAAGATAGGTGGAACCAAGGTAGTGGTTTCAAAAAGCTTTAAACGGAAACGAAGTAATTGAAGATGATAAAATATCTGAAACTCAGTTGAACTTCAGAGTTACCATGACAGCAACACACTTCAAATGGTAACAAATTAAACTTATATAAAATTAGTTGCCATATAACTTTTTAAACCTACGCCCGTATTTCAAACGTTCCGTATTTATGTTCATTAAACCATCCCCCAGGGGGATCTTTCTTCTCCTCGAGTTTCCAGGCTAAATCGGGTTAACAAAAGATGGGATTTGTCAAATCCTCTTTTATGTAAACTGTCTTTGAATGCTAGAAACAAGTACGTTCGCATGGGAACGGAGCATTTATTAGGAGTAAATGTAAGACCATCCTTGCAACAACCTTCGGGAGTAAACAATCACGATTACTCAGAAAGCCTTTCGCTATTTCTGAGGCAACGAAAACTTGAAAATTGGTAGGAGCCATCGGAGGATCAAAAGTTAAATTGTTTTGAGCATTATCAAGATCAAAAAGTCCCTATAACTTATAGTACTTATTAAATCTTTTTGCTTTAACAATCATCCTAAATACACAAAAGGCCTCCCGTTCAGTTTGCGCTTTACAACATATTATTTCAGAGGCAAAAATATTTTATCCCTTCTTAAACCATGTACAACTTCATATGGCTTTTAGCGCTAACCTTGTTTTTTTTTAGTTAATCGGTTCACTAACCAGGATTTCGGTTTTGTTTCGAGCATAGACGTACGTTTTTAGCTCTATCCTTTTCGAAACATCAATGTTTTCATAGGCAAATAATTGTAGTTTTACAGATAATATTGGCTGACGTTTTACGAACTCAATCTGTAGCACTAATGCCTCTGTTTTAAGCTGATACAACTGTACTGACATAAAGTGTGACTATAAAACTGAACGCCCATAAACAGTTTCGGATTATCTTAAGTCTGTTTTGCAGTAAATGATGTTTTTATGATCTTGTATTCTCGTTTTCATCGACTGCTTTTTCGGTGACCTAAAGATTGGATTAAATATTCGAAATGCTTTAAAGTTATCGATTTAAAATTAAAAATTTGTTCAAAAAGTGTGCAATACTTATTTCTGCCCCCCTTTAATTATCTTTCTTCGACACACTAGGAAATTAAAGTTTGACACATGCTTGAGGTTTGACAGTTTCTGGTGAAATAATCGAGGGAACCGGAAAGCATTGTAAAAAACCAGCGGAGAAAGCCCGCGCTTGATCTGAAAAGGAAGCACAGTCCCATTGTACATATTATACACTTTTAAACACTGGTCTAATGTCTTATAATTACTAGCGTTTTGTAGCACAGACGTTGCATTTTGAATTTAGTGTTCTGAATCTCTTTTTTAAAATAACTGCTATTGCTATTGTCTCACGTATCAAGTGCAATACACTGTTTTAATGAAAAACATGTAATCTATTCTCAATGCAAAGAAGCAAAAATCGTTCCACATATTAAAGAAGATAAAAGGGCATATAAAATGAGTTACAGTGTTTGAACGGTTTGCCATAAATTATTAATAAAGCTTAAATAATAATGATAGTAGTAGTAAAAATATAGAATTTGTTTGAAAGCGGGTATATTTTTCGAAAAAGTTTGAGAAACACAAACGCTTTTTCATTTCTTAATTGAAAACGTTTTAACTCTATAAATGAAGAAGGTCTTATGGTCGAAACGTTTTAAAGTAAATCTGGACCAGTGAGAAAATGTCAGCCTTTGTTTCTTCCGCTTTTATATATACATATATACATACATACACACTTACATACATACATACACACTTACATACATACATACATACATACATACATACATAGTGTACATACATACATACATACATACATACATGCATACATACATACATACATACATACATACATATATAGATACATACATACATACATACATACATACATACACACTTACATACATACATGCATACATACATACATACATACATAGTGTACATACAAACATACATACATACATACATACATACATACATGCATACATACATACATACATACATACATACATACATGCATACGTACATACATACATACATACATACATAAATACGTACGTACATACATACATACATACATACATACATACATAGTCTACATACATACATATATACATACATACAACACCCATACATACATACATACACACCTACATACATACATACATACATACATCATACGTACATACATACATACATACATACATAAATACATACATACATACATCATACGTACATACATACATACATACTAAATACATACATACATACATACATACATACATGCATACATACATACATACATAAATACATACATACATACATACATACATACATGCATACATACATACATACATACATACATACATACATACACATTTACACACAACATGAATACAAGAACAGCGTGTCATTCTTCAAGCATTATTATGAACGCTTTCACTTACTGGTCTTTGCACTTTTTCATCACAGCATGCATAACCTGCGAGGTGTATACATGTGGATTCATTCTGATGATGTCCTTTTGCGCTGCTTTCCCGTTAGCAATCCTCCAGCTCCTCTCTAAGCAATCTTAAAGTGTTTCTCCATTTATTTAATTTCTTTTAAGGCAGCAAGGATAAATACGAAGCTCATGTCGCTTTCCATGCGTATTGGCCTGGCGATGTGTTTATATCTAAACAACTGCGCTTCTGCGTTGCGAAACTCAGCCAGAAAATAAGCGATGGTGATTTTACTGTGACTGTTATAAAAATAGTTATCATTTCAGCAACAGCGATTTGCGCTTCGCTTTGAAAGGAATGTGATACTACTATGGGATAATAGTAGATTGGGGAATCTTTTGCACTTTCACGTCTAGTCAAAGTACCAGTGGCATCCCAATAGTACGTTGTTTGAGGTGCAATGCCATGCCATAATCTAATCACGGACTCTGTCCACATCATGAGCGCAAGAGGGTCTTGGCATATGTAGCGAAGATACCCAAACAATTTCCGCTTGCTAAAATGATCTTCGCCTTGTTGTTCTGCTGCTTCTTTATCTTCAAAGTGGCTTTTCTTCTTTAGTATTCTGATACTGGTAAACATTTCATTGTCCTCGCTGTCAGTTCTATTATATCTTCCGACATGATTGCACGTAAGTCATTAAGGGGCCCAGTTCTGCCGAGGTTTCTTCGCCTTCCTCACCCCTCCCCCCGCGTTTACTTGCTTTTGTTGCGATGAACTCCGTTGTGCTTGCGATGGGTTCTGGGGATCGAAGGAAGGTTGCATGTGCAATAACAGGTTGATTGAAAGACTTGGGTGAAAGTTATTCAACTTTATGGTATTAAGTGTCGGATTTTTTTTGGCTTCCTCTCTCCTCCCCCCTGCGTTTACTTGCATTTGTTGCGATGAACTCCATAATGCTTGCGATGGGTTCTGGGGGTCGAGGATAGGTTGTATACGCAATACCAGCTTAATTGAAACTCTTGGATGAAAGTTATTGAATTTTTTGGTGTTCAGTCTCGGATTTTTTTTTACTTCCTCACCCTTTCCCGCTGTGTTTAATTGCGTTTGTTGCGATGAACTCCATAGTGCTTGCGATGGTTTCTTTGGGTTTAGGGAAGGTTGCATGTGCAATACCAGCTGGGTTGAAACTTTTGGGTGAAAGTTATTCAATTTTTTTGGTGTTCACTTGGGTTTTTTTTGCCTTCCTCACCCCTCCCCCCCCGTTTTTACTTGCTTTTGTTGCGATGAACTCCGTTGTGCTTGCGATGGGTTCTGGGGGTCGAAGGAAGGTTGCATGTGCAATAACAGGTTGATTGAAAGATTTGGGTGAAAGTTATTCAACTTTATGGTGTTCAGTGTCGGATTTTTTCGCCTTCCTCTCCCCTCCCCGCTGCGTTTACTTGCATTTGTCGCGATGAGCTTTATTATGCTTGCGATGGGGTCTGGGGGTTGAGGGAAGATTGTATGTGCAAAACCGGCTTGATTGAAACATTCGGGTGAAAGTTTTTAACTGCACAAAAACATTGCAACGTGTAACACCTCGTTCGTGCAGCAGCAATTGCTCATGCAGCATGTCTCGCAACGACGTTGCGAGACTTGCTGCACGAAAAATTGCAGCGTGTAACACCGCCTTAAGCAACGAGGACAGGAACGTCAACGAGAACGTTACAAAACAATGAACTTAATTACAGAGTAAAATAACAATAGGGTTAAGGATACACCGGACCAAAAACCGAAAGTTTCAGTCATTTTTTCAAAAATTCACCACCTGAAAGATTGTCTGTTTATCTTTCTAAAGTGGAAAACTCCACGTTTGTATCTTTTCTGGCTGTCGAGAAATTGAAGAAAAAGTAGTTTCTACTTGGAAATTGGAGGCGCGAATTTTGTCACGTTGCCTGTCAACAAGTGAACAACAGGCAAATACTCTGGGTGACGTCATAATAACACGACACAGAATGCAAAATTAGCCAAGAGCGAAGCGAAGTTCGAAGCGGGAAAGTTTTGAAAATAGAGTTTGATCATTACACTGTTTTGGGTTTTTATCTGTCTTTGCT
>JAOBYE010716780.1:0-10786 GCA_025403585.1 Parazoanthus swiftii
TAAAAAAAAAAAAATACAACCCAGTTTTCAAACCTGGATAAAACCATCAAGTTAGAAAAAGAGAAACAAAACTGGGAACAAACACCAAAGTACAACTGAAGAAAGACACCCTCTCCACTGAAGAAATTATTTTGTGAGTTGATACAATTTAAGAGGGGTTGGTACAATGTAGCTAATGGATTAAATTGTGTTGAGGAAGATATATATAATTGTTTTTTGATATAGCAACAAGAAGAAGCAAGATTAAAAAGAATCAAAGAAAGACAGGAGTCGGCAAAAAAGCTTGCAGAGAATGTGGAAATCCTGCTGCAACAGCGAGGTCTTGCTACAGGTCAACAACAAACTAACACTCAAAGAATGACCACAAAGGAAATAATGGATACTGCAGGTCGAGTAGCACATCACTTCAATTTACTCTCTAGCCAAATGAGAAAAGATCTAACTGTTGAAGACAAGCAAAACAAAACCAAAGCATATGACAACAATAATGTGAAATGCAAACCAAATTCTACGGAAGACCATAACAAAAACACTTTTGAAAATGGTCAACACAATACTACTGGTCAAGCTTCCTGTAATCTTCCTCGGAGCACTCCAACGGGTGTAGCCTTTAGTATCAACTTGGGTCAAGACAAAGGCAACAATCCTCCATCACCAAAGAAACTGACAAGTCCTTGCAAAACAAAGAAAGGGAGTTCTTTGACAGCACAGGATGTGGAAGAAAAACTCAGGAAGGCTGAAGAACGGAGAAATGTAAGTTCTTGAAAACATTATTTTATTTAAATTATAATATTCTAATTTGTTGAAAAAGCATGTTACCATGCAATTTCTGCTAGCAGGAATTATATTAAAACTCATTTTAAAGTCTTGTTACAGAAATTGCAAAAATCTGCAATTTTTGTAATTATTGCAATTGCATGCATTTCTGGACATATCTCTACCATCAAGGATTTTCAAAGTTTATTTCACTTACTGGAAAAACAAACTTATAATAAATAAAAACAAACAAGAAGCATGAAAGAGAGTTTGTAGTCCCATGCATGATATGTTGAGCAATTCCGTCTTCATCTTTGGCAACAAGTAATGGCATAACTTCATTATTTTACTTTAATTTAATATTTAATTAATTTTCTTATTTGTAGAAGATGCAAAAAGCAATTATAGTGTTGCTTAGATATATAAAATACATCATCATGGTAATTTTTTATTGACTAAATAAAAATTAATGTCATTACAAGGTACTCTTCACCATTACCAATACTACTGGTAGTACAGGTTAGTTGAAATTACAAGGAGATCAGAACTTATGCCGGCATACAGTACGGAAACTATTTCTCATGTTATTCTGCATCTGCATTAAATAATAACTTTTTAAATCAGAAACGCCGAGAGGAGAAAGTGAGAAGAGTCAAGGCCAACAGAGAGGCTTTGTTGAAATTATCTTCAAACATCCAGACATTCATCAGTAACCAGGAATCGTCTGATGAGCAGAAGCTGTCCCGACAAGAGGTGGCTCACCTCGCCAACGAGATTGCCAATGGATTTGATAGGTTGAGTGAGCGCTATAGAAATGACCTGAAGAGGGCAGAAAATTTTACAACCATTTTATACACGCCGTAAATTTATTATTTAATTAATAACTTGGCAACATTTTTGTGTGAATATCAACAACAACTTTTTTTTCAAGTTAACAAATTCAAACCTAAATCTTACAAATTTGAAGACACTATAAAAATACTTTAATTAGCAACACAGAAGGATACTAGTTGCCCTTATCAGATAAGTCCAGCTGACTACAGGTCACTTCACTCAAATCCTCTTGAAAAGGATTCCAATTTCAGTAACAGGCAGGTATAAATTAAAATAATGCAAGGGGCAAGTCGGGAAAAACAGGTGTCCAGGAGTGTCTAGATGTGTCCAGCGATGTCTTGACAGCTCTGAATACTGTACATCTGGTGTCTAGAAGTATCTGAAGGTGTCTGGCCATGTCCATAAGTGTGTAAATGGTAGGTCTCAAGACCTCAGGATATGGTATGGTACGATGACTATAGGTGTCTAGATCTACCATAATATGTCCAGGTGTGTCCAGACACCTCTGGACCCATCTTGACATGTCTAGACACTTACTGCATAAATACTAGGTGTGTCAAGAGATGTTTCAAGGTGTCCAGACACCTCTGGACATGTCTTAACACATCTGAACTAAGCATGTTTCAGAATGTTTTCATTCTAATACATTATTTAGCAGGCCATGGTCCAGATGTATGACAACTACCAAGGACCTAGAAGGGGGAGGTATTCCCCTATTAATATTAGCTAAACAGGTGTTTGCTACCGTTCAGGGTGTTATTTTCTGTTAATTAATCCCTTTTTAAGCAACCGAGTCCACTGAGTTGGTTACAGCATTAAATACATGACTTGTATATACTCAGTGTACGCCTTCAGTTTCATATGATTATCATTACTGGTACATGTTTTAAGTTTCAGATAAAAGGAAAATTTTTCATTTACACAACAAAAGATACTTTCTGTGCACATTAATTAATAACCTTTTCTGGTTAGGTCTTGTCTATTAGCTTTGGCGGGAAATACTGTTAGTATCAAAGAACTGATATTAAGAGAAATTCACATTGAAACAATCTTTTGAAAACAGTAAAATATGCAATCGTACATACTTATACAACTGACTGAAACTGCTTCAGGTACTAATACAAGTATTAACTAAATTTGTAATTATATGGAGTATTATTTTATTCAAACAGAATGAGCAACCATATTTTTGAAAGGCTATTTTAAAATTATACTTTTCTGCTCCAATTTATCGGGATGGCTCAGACTTGCTTTTCTAAAACTCAAATTGTATCAAGACACTAAATATATAAGCAATCTTGACTGTACATATGGTATACAATTTATAAATGTTCCTGACCAGTAATACCTCTATACATATTTTTGCATCTTTACTGACAATCTTTTGCAAAATTAAAATATTTCAGAATATACGTAGCAGTATATTATGGCAATAAACTTAAAAGGGTGAATTCTAAATGACCAGATCTGAGGAGTCAGGCATCCTTTGTACATAGCTCCAGTTTTGCACGATTCCAGGAAAACTTTCTGAAGGAAGATGACTGTAAGTTAAATAGAGTTCCATAGCAAGCTTGGCAGTCTGTGAAGGTACTAATTATTCAAATTTAAATCTAATATTTATAATATTTCTGTTTTCGGTAAACTTAATGAAACTGAAACATAATTGAGCACAGCAGATTCAGTCTTCCGATTTTGGCCTTGATAAAACAAATGATGTTGCTATATGTGTACATATTAGTTTATAAATTGGTTGACGATGTTTTAAAGAAAGAACAGGAATAATTGCTGAGAGACAAGAGGCTGATGAAAATAATTTCCTTGAGAATTCCTCTGGTGAATTTCATGACAGCCTTGTGATAGTGTGGTTTGACAATGTTTGCAAAGGAAAGCAAATTTATAAAAAAATTTAAGTTCCGTTTTTTGAGTCATTATCAACTGGTTGTAAATTATTTTTATTGGGTGTATCATACTTTTATTTCCAAAGGAAGTTGTAATCTGGTTCATAAATTTAAAGTAGTTCAAAAGAGGATTCAGATCATAGTTTCATAGACCATTTTCATGATTATGCACCAGTGACCATTGATAAACAAAAACATTGAAATTAGACGTCAAGTTCCATGTTGTCATACATTTGCTGTATTTCCGCCTTTCTGGCATCAACTCGGACATTTTGCTCATGGTCATTGGCGCAATTAACTATGAAAATGATCTATGCCCTGTCTAACAAAAATAGGTTGATGTGTATTAATTTGCACAATCATGTATATTCACAACAACTAAATTTAACCACATCAGGTAAAAATTTTACACCATTGGTTTTAAATGATTAGTCAAGGTAATTAGTTTTGACCATGTTTCAGAGGTTGGAAACAGGGTA
This sequence comes from Parazoanthus swiftii, assembly GCA_025403585.1. Classification (NCBI taxonomy): domain Eukaryota; kingdom Metazoa; phylum Cnidaria; class Anthozoa; order Zoantharia; family Parazoanthidae; genus Parazoanthus; species Parazoanthus swiftii. The sequence continues at coordinate 3,968 of JAOBYE010716780.1, forward strand.
AATTTATTTAGTCATAAGAATAAAAAGAGGCTGGGGTAATTAATATTGTTAATAAAATGTAGAGGATTCACACAAAATGATCAGAAATGCCAAGAGTTGGGGAACTGCTAAATGGAAAATCACTGTCTATCTACTGAAGATGACAACTGCTGTCACATCTTCCAAATGAGCCTTATTCTTGTCAAATTACCATCCCCTCAAGCACTTGTAGATGCTTGAGTTCTAAAATTCATTGACAACCCTGAAACACATGATTGTACAGGTTTTGCATCTTTCACTTTGGCATGAGACCTAATTAATATGTGCTTTTCAGGTTGGTCTATAGATGTCCTGAAAAACCAAATTATTTTTTCTAATATATAATTTATGCAATATTTACACCTGTTCACTCCATTTTTGGAAATACAACACATTTGCTGTAGTTCAGAGTTGATTTTCACTAATTTTCCTCCAGCCTTGGCAGTAATACTGAAGATGCATTGCAGAAGGGTTCATTTGATGCATGGGTATTAAGTGTTAAAATATTGGATAAACTGGGAATTATATATAATGTGTTGGACTGGAAAACAAAATTAATAAAAGCTGAGAAATTGGTAAACACAGGGTGTAATTGTATTCATATGAACAGAAAGTTTGCTGGAGGTACTGTAACTGAACTTTACAGTACCACTGATAATATTCTCACAGCTTGGGTTAATAACCAACCAAAATTAATAATGTAAATAACTTTGTGGGCCCCTTCTAAATGTTTACATTTGTTGTGTCGACCCTCTTAGTACTGAGTAGCCTGATCACCTCCGACATCAATTTTCTTTAGCAGCGACAGAGTATCTCTCATAAGTAAAAACCTATATCTGACACCTGTAAAGGCAACCAACAGTCATGCTGGGCTTGTCACATGTAATCCAACTGCTTTGTAAGCTTCTATGGGACACCATACAGCAAACTTGTTCTGAAGGTCAAAGTACTTCAAAACGCAAATCAGGCATGCAGTTGTCATGTATTCAATGGATGTGTAAGCTTTGATGTGTTCCAATTTGTGCAAATGTGAGGTGTTCAGACTGCTTGATGCCATTAAGGCTTCACGGTATGACATCCCCTGCCACACTTTTCACATCCCTATATGGAGGATTAACTTTGTATGGTAGAACTTCTGTCTTTCCTTTAAAAATTTATTTAGAGACCTGACCATCCTTTTCAGAATTTCCAACTTCCTTTGTGGTGGACAAAGCATAGAAATGAGACAAACTTTTGGTGTTTGCTCTCAATAATTATTACTAGATCAATATCTAAATATTTTAGACCAATAGCAATTAAAATTTCACTGAGCAAACACGCAAACACAAATGATTTGAATTGAAGCTTGCTGCATTATTTATTTTAACTTTTAATCAGTTGCAAGCAATACATGAAAAGCTGTTTTTCTTCAAAATTTTACAAGTTACACTAAATAAGTATAAGATTCAAGTTGACATTTACTGTATTTTGTTACATTATAATGAGTCTGGATCAAAATGCATTCAGAAATTACCGAAACTTGATAACACAAACATCAATAATTAATAAGGTCTTGGTTTGACAGCTGTCTATAGTTATTGTCACTTTCCATCTGACACTTTGAAAGCAATGACTACAGATAATATAGTTTTCAAGGTAGTTAAAATTAATGGGAATCATTAAGTTTTTGTGTGTTTTGATGGTACAAATTCAATGCTGTCTCTATACGTCAGAACATGAGGCCCTTCTGTTGAGTAGAGGTCTGTATTTCTCTCATCTGGTTTATCATAGATGGTCTTAATAACAACATCTCGCTCAGCACAAGCTCGTTTAACTGTTCTATCTAACTTCTCACCATAATACCCAAAGCCTCGTTTTGATGTTGGTTTTTGTCCATCAGCCTGTATTGGCTCAGCAAGGCCTACCCGCCAATTCCCAAGACCTTGCCCCTCCTTCCAACCCTGGCGGCGCATTACACGTCCACCAATTCCTTTTGTATGTTTCTCAAACCCCCCTACCCTGTTAGGATCAATGATATTTCCTCTGCTCCACTGATCTTCAATTCTCATTTGCAGCAGGTCTCGTGCATCTTTGTCACCACCATCTGCAGGCAATAAGCAAATAATTTATATAAAATTTATTGACTACTGAAAGCAATCTAAAGTTTAATATAAAGGAGTTTCAGTGACATACTTGTAGTACAAACAGCTCTCTTTCATTTGAAATGTTGCATGGAGCCTCTATAGGTTGCATAATTTTGTTACCGAAACTTATCATTTTGGTAAGTTAGAACTAAACTTCAGCAAGAACACAGCTTCCTCAATACATAATTTAGTTTCACTGATTCATTCCCATGTTTAACTAATGTACAAGTTAACTACTGACATGTTTTTTAAGCAATAAATTGTCAATGGTTAAATTCTCCCGGGGTGGGATATCAGGAAAACCCTTGAAGCAGAAAGATAATTTGCAAAAGTTATTCACTACATGAAATAATTAATTAAGTAGTTTCCCAAACTTGGGGTAAGCTTCTAACTTTTTTTGACCAAAAACATATGCAACTGACCTTTTGCAGTGGACAAAAAAAAGCAAGATAAGCAAACCTGGTGTGATAAAACCCTAACTTTTCTATATTTTTCTTGTTTTTTTGCAAAATTGTGAGCTTTGCTGGCATTTTTCCAACATGTCTGTCAACAGTATTATCCTTGATACTTGATAACCCCACAAGTGACAAACACACTGACTGACCTGGTCCATCATAAATATTCATATCCACATCCCAATCATCAGTAGTTTCTCATCAAGATCAGGGTGTACTTGATAACCCCCACCCTATCCCCCCCAGGGGACAAACACACTGACTGACCTGGTTCATCATAAATACTCATATCCACATCCCAATCATCAGCAGTTTCCTCGTCAAAGTCAGCATTCTCCTGCTTCTGCCAGAATTGGGCATCTGTGTAAAACACCAAGCCACTTCCTCCCTTCTCCCATTTCAGTTCTATTTCATCCTCAAACAAGCGCTCTTTGGTTCGACCCTGGTTATCAACATCGTTGTGTAGTGTTTCATGTCTGTCCCACTCCTCAAACTCTTCCTCCTCATCACTAACTCTTGACAATGACTCGCAGCTAGTTGAATCAATGCTGTTAATCAAATTCTTTCTTTCTCTTTGCTTTTTGGAAAAAAATTGGTTTTGTTTTACCCTTTCCGTGTGATTTTCAGTCCTTTGACTAGGAATAGCACTGTCATCATTACAATCCGCAGGCTTTTCTGATATTCCCATAACTGAGCCCAAATAATTTTCCTTTTCTACAGATGACTCATTTGCTTGAACTTTGCCATCATTACTACAAATATCGTCACTCAAACCACATAATATTTGTATTTTCTTTTTTCTTACATTGGAAGATGAATCTGTTTGATCTTGCTGAACATGTTCTTCTTGTACACAGCTGTCCAAAGTTATCACTGCTTGCTCTTCGACATTTTCTGTTAAAATTTCTGGTGCTGTTCTTGTATTATTCTTAGATGAGCAACTTTCCAAGACAGCATAATCTAATGGCACATTACCATATCTTTTCTGTGAAAGGCTTTTAGGAAACGTCAATCCCAGTTTCTTAATAAGTTTTGGTGGAAAACTGCAGGTCCTGATGAGCTCAATAAATGTAACTAGAGGTGTCCCCACATTACCATTCGGCATGATTGGGGGAGGGCAAAGCTCCGACAGTTTGTCCAAGTCAGTCTGAAGAAATTCAACTCTGTCTTTAGTACTTTGCTTTCTCTGTTGCTTTGTCAGATACTCTTCTTCACTGACATCTAGTTGAGAAATAATTCTATAATAAGTCAGCAATTTCTTAAGGCTGGTACACAAAATAATAACAGTTAATTGTAAATTATACTATCTCATCTCATATACACTGTTTTTCTACTGCCTTTCCTGGCCAGTAAAGTCAGCCCTTATTTTATTAAAGCTTTCAAGGACCAAATAATTCCCTTTTTCTTGCTTTGTTTGACTTCAAGCACCACAGGCAGCCCAAGCTTAGAGTTAGTATTTAGTCGGTATGATTTGAGTTGATTTTATAAGACTTTGTATGGCAGTAAATATCTCTTTCCTGAAATAAATTGTTAATAATAGGTGCAAGTGATTCTGATTGGTTCATTTAAATTGCAAAGCCCAGTTTGAAACAGTTGGTATTCCAGAGGGCGCATCGGCTGGCCAGACCACTGGATCGAAATCGTTGGTGTCTAGATGGCAGTTTGCAGTTAGAATACTTATCTATGTGCTGGCCCTGATTTTGTGGCGATGCAGTGGTTATGTGGGAATTTATCGAGCTTCGTGTAGCTACATGTTCAAAATATACCCGCCAGCCTTTACTTCTTTCTTACTGAGGGCAACTACATGTACAAAATCAAAATCACCTCCAAATCACCTCTAATGGCCCCAGAATGTACAAAGAGGACACAAGGAGGCAACAACTGGAAGGGAAGCGTTGTTTGTGTCACTTGCAACTATTATTAACAATTTCAGGAAAGAGATATTTACTGCCATACAAAGTCTTATAAAATCAACTCATATCATACGGACTAAATACTAACTCTCAGCTTGGGCTGCCTGTGCAAGCACAAGAAAAATGAAGAATTTTCATGTTTTTGATCTTTGTGCTTCTTGCACTGTTGATTTAAGTCCGTTTTCTTACTGAAATATAATGAAACACACAAAGCCAAGTTTCAGATTTCTGTTGTCAAATTTTATTACCAATTTAATATAACCGGCAAACATACCTTTATCGCCTCGCACCTTTATCCTCTTTATCACAGCTCGTTGTGACAAATACTTCCCCGTTCTGTCCACCCAGTTCTGACCATGGTATTTCCTTATCACCTCTTCCAATCTCGTTTCTAACAAACGAACAACACAGCAAGTTGTTTTCCCCTTCACATTTTTGTCACAATCGTCTGTTTGCGAAATCTCTGGCCTGTGTCGAAAGTGGAAACAGTTGAATCCTCTACTTTCAATGAACTGGGAAAAGAAGGAGCGGAGATCCGAAGAATGAAATTCCGCGGGAATGTTGGCGACTATTCCATGAGAAAAAACTTCTTTTTCTTCACCGATTTCTGTCGACTCATGTTTGTTGATGTCGACCATCTTCATGAACCAATTGTTCGAAGTATTAAACTTCATGTAAACTCTACGGAACTGTACCGTCATGCCTGCAGTGACTTGTGGGAAAATGGTAAGTCGTTGCATAGCAACAAGTTCTAGAACAAAATGGACGATGAAGTCGTTGGAAACAATTTCTTGTTGAACTAGACTGCCCTAACTCCTTTCAAGGTATTTTCTTGTTTTTACACTGACAGATCGTTGTTTTGTCTTCACTAAAACCTCCATAAGTATGCCTATCACTAAAATCCCCAAGAAGAGCGAACCGTTATGGAAAGACTGGGACTACAAGGCTCAGAAGAAAGGGGTCCACCACACGGTGTATTCAGTGAATGGCGATCAATACACAGGCGAATGGAATGATAACAAGAAAAACGGTGAGAGAAGAGTTGTTAATGTGTTATTTGCATGTTTTTTTTTATCTAAACACTGAACTCACCTAATAGCTGAAACATCAAACCATAATCTTTCCTCAGTCTGCATTGTCACTGTCATTGAGTTCTGTTTTAGTCAACAGATCAGAGACCTTCCAACCTCTGAAACCCCTAAACCTTGAGGTCCCAAAAAATTCCCTGAAAAAATCTTGAGATTTAGGTCCCAAACCTTGAGATTCATGGAAATGTTCAGAAATGAATAAAATACAAGCCTGAACATACTGCCTACGTCCAAACAAAAACAGTTAGTGAAGTTTTAGTTAAAACTACCAACTACCAACTAAATCATAATCCCACGACATGTCCACAAATATATTTGATATCAAGTGCCAGGAAAATATATTGAGTAGCACAGAAGTTTAATTTTGGACTGTTTTCTATAGTTGGAAAACTGTGAGATTTAGAGGTTAAAGGTCAAACCGTGAGACCGTGAGATGTGACCTGAAACCGTGAGTCTCATGGTCAAACCGTGAGAGTTGGAAGGTCTGACAGATTGTCATACCTTAGATGTATTAACAGAGTACTCGTTTATTTATATCTTCATAAAAGGCAAGGGTACCATGATATGGAAGAAATCCGGTGCCATCTATGATGGGGACTGGAAGGACGACAAGCGGTTTGGTTTTGGTACACTTAGCTTACCTGCAAAGGGAGGTGGGCACAGGAAGGTGTACTCAGGAGGATGGAAAAATGATAAACGACATGTGAGTACCATGAGATGTGGTGTATAAATTATAAGTTTACCTACAGAGGGGGGTGGGCACAGGAGATCTACTCAAGAGGTTGGAAAAATGATAAGCGACATGTGAGTACCATGAGATGTGGTGTATGTATAATTACTAGGGGGGAAGGAGTTGTCAGGAAGATGAAAATGATATTTTAAAAGACATGTGGGTAAGATGTGATATATATATATGAATATTTACTTCCAAGCTGGGGGTGTCAGGAAGGTGGAAAATGATAAAAGATAAATGTATATGAATATGATGTTTTGTGGTTGTTCTGTGGGATGGGGATGGGAAGTTGAAATCAGGCAGGGGAGATAAAAGCCCAGAGGGGGGGGTACTTCAGGGTGAAAAGAGTAGGGGTGACCGTCGGGAAGCTCGAATTTCTACCCTAAAAAATACCTAGTGGGAAAAAAAGTTCACCCTAAAAAATACCTGAATTTATCTTCAGCGTACCGTTTCAGCTCAAATAACCCCTAAAAAATACCAAATTTTCTT
>JAOBYE010716791.1:0-10786 GCA_025403585.1 Parazoanthus swiftii
CCGTGGGGGGGGGGGGGGGGGGGCAGTACTGGTGACCTCTTCACTTACGTGTATTTTACTGACCTGTAAGGTAGCACTCCAGAGATAGAGGTGGGTCAACACCTTGTGTCGGTAAACAAGCCACATCAACATGTGCGTTTAACTGTGCGTTACGATCGAGTTCCAGCACTGCCAAATCGTTGTCTGCAAAGCTTAAAGCAGACCGAAATTTTATTCCATACCACATCAGAAACCTAGAAGTTTTTCTTCAGTAAACCCTGGGAAATAAAACTTTTCAGGTGCAAGCCCAATTTTATGGAAGTTCTCTTATGAGCAACATTGTTTTTTTTTCTTAGAAAAGGTGTTATTTCAAATTTTAGATATCCTATTGCTCGGGTTTTTATTGGTGGGTTAAGGATTTTGCGTATTTTAAACATATTTTTTGCAATTTGCGCTGCAAGTTTATTTTTTTTAAAAAAAAACTTAAAATAAAAAAAATATATTACTGTTATTGTTTTATTATATATATTATAAGCTATTTGAATGTTTTTAGATAGCACCATTCAAACTGGGGGGGGGGGTGTGATAAGGGGATGGATGCAGGAGGCTGCAACTCTGGAACTCTAAAATAAGGCAAATTTCCCTAGCAATAATTCATCAGTGAAAATTTTTGTGCTTTAAACTTGTCATGTGTATATAAATATAAATATAAGTCAACCTCTGTTTCCATGGTAGGTAACAATTATTTTTCACAATAGAACAACTTCGATATATTAAAATTCAGCCTGAAACAAAAGACATCAATACGAGGCTCTGGGGAATAAATCACAGTTTGTATGGATTGTTCCCCAGAGCCTCGTGCTGATGTCTTTTGTTTCAGGCTGAGTTTTAATATATCGAAATTAGTCTGTTTTTCCCGCTAATTTTAATTTTCTAGTCAAAATTACAATATTTATTAATCAAAGTTCATTCCAATACTTTTCACTTGTTTTGATTCAGTTTTCTGTCAAAAAAAAAAACAAGAAGAAGAAGAAAACCACAAGCTAAAAATTCCTTTAATCAGATTGGTTGAGAGCAGCGGTTTTTCAGCGATAACTGGCAACTTTAACACCACTTACAGAAATGCAGCATCCAGGAAACTGACAAATTGAACTTACAGGCTCTTATAAAAAGGTCAAAGCTGCTAATTCAACAGTTTTAAATTGTTTCTGTGCTGTCAGTGGAAGTATCCTTTTCCATACAATTTTTATAGCTTACTTGTTATATTTTGGGTGAAGAACCTTTTTCACAATGGCAAACTCTTGTTCGGAAGGCTCGGTTACTGAGCGATCATGGTCTCCCAAACGAACCCTGAAGTCCGCTAAGTTTTGCGACCCAAATATCATACAGTGTGCAGCCGTAGTTACGAATCTGTGGTGAACTAAAATCGCGCCACACCAATGGACGAATTTGTTTTGCCGTGCGTTCCACATCTGAAGAAGAGCCATCCAGGGCCAGCTGTGATCCGAGGCGTTTCGTCCATCCACAATCCTCTTGATTCTTACAGGGGCCCGAGGCCCAGCCGTTGCGCACGCATTTGCTGGAAAGAATGGAGTAAAAGTAAACACTAGTTTTGGAAAAAAACGATTTGTTTCTACGTTGGTTAGTAAACTGAATATGGATTTTGATCAACAAGGATTGATGTGATATATTTTTCGCCATAACTGCATAAGGTTTGATCTCAACCGACCCCAGCTGCGGAAATTAGATTTTTCAGCGCAGATTATGCTTGGATCGAAATTGCGGCATGCGATTTCAGCTTTAATTAATTTCTCAGATAATAGTCGTCTGTTAGCCATATTTGATTAATCAGTTTTATTTTGAGGGAGCTCATTCACTATAAGCCTTCTGGTTTTTCTTTGAGCTTCCTTGCCATTACTTACTTGGTTAACCTTATTTATTGTAAAACATTGTGTAAAATCTAACGACAAAAATAAATGAATGAAAGAATGAATGCTCGTTCAAAAATCTTTCTTAATTGCATATAAAAACCCCATCCCAACCTACACAAACCCTCTTCTGAACATATGCAAGCCTGGGACTTGTATCTGCGCGGTTTTACAGTTTGCACGTGTACTTCTCAGGAAGTGAAAAAAACTGGAAAATTCTACCTTATTACTAAGCACTTGATAAGGTGGCGTCAAGTACAAAGTAGATATAGTAGATGAAAATGGATGAAAGGATAAAACGTTAGTATAAAATCTGTTTATAAAGAGATTCATGACCTCTTGCGATCATCAGACTAAAAGGTCAAGTTTCGAGTAGGCTTAAAGCTAGAAAGAATAAAATTTGTTTTCATGCCGCCGTTTACTGAAGAATTCGGATCTATTGTTAATTAGATTGTGTTTATCGGCGCTTAAAATGCAAAGCAGTACTCTGTCAAGCGCAAATTACGTTGTCTGGTGTATCTAGTGTATGTTTTGGCGTGTTTTAATAATTGACCATGCTTTTAACTAAATATCGTGTGCCTGTTGCCTTAAGTCCCAAGACAAGTTCTGATAGTAAGATGCTTTTTACTTGCTTTTTTTGTTTGAAGTAGGGCCTGGAGTTGCTGATTGTTAAGGGACCCTTCGCCCTTCCCACGTGGATCTGTCGTTCTAAGCCAGGTGCGTAGGCAAGCGCTTTCTAAACAAAGTTGTCAGCGCGGTAGGCGCCGTTCAGGGGCGGTCGGTTTTATGCCTCCAGTCAGTTGAACGATCTTTATCCGGGATAAGAGGTCTTGGGTTAAGAGTTTTGTTTTTGTGCCAGCTATTAACTGCGATCGTGTTTCCCATGCAGCTAGCTGATTTTTTTTATATTCTTCTGTTAACTATTTTGTGCAGCTTGTCGATTTTGGGACAAGTGCTTGTCGATTAAGCAAAGGAAAGCTTTTACAATGCTGGTTATTACGTACTGGCTGAGCGGGAAGGGGGACTGAATGGCACATCATTGCGCAATCTGTTTCTCTTCTATCCGTTGGTTCGCTAGCGAAAGGGCTGTGGAATTCAAAGCAGCCACCTTATTTCTTTCGTAACGGGCCCTTCGCTGAAGGCTAATGAGGCTGGTGCTTGCAATTTGCTTGTGTGTTATGCAATGGTTCTGTAGAACCCACCTGCTTGTTGCTCTTCGTTGTAGGTAGGGGCTGATTTTTGAAATTCTTCGTCGTTACAGGATAGTCTGCAGTTCTGCTCTCACTGGCACTTGGCAGGCAGATAATGATTGTGGGCGGATTGATAGATTTGGGGTTGATATTAATGGGTACTTTCCGGCTTTCTGAAAGGGCGGTGTTTTCTGTGTTTAGCCGAGCGTAATGTCGAGAAAATTGTTCTACTTTGAGATTTGGAGCAAGTACAACCGATAGAATCAGAAAAAAATTCCGGAACTCCCAGTGGAGCAGGACTAAAATTCCCTGTCAAGGCCAACCTGAAAGTTATGCCCATTGAGAGGTTTTAAACCCGCTTAAAACTTGACCCTTTCGCCTCATGGTCGCCACAGTAGATGAAACTCTTTGGTAACGGATTTTGCAGTATTTTTCTAACCTTTTACTCAATAAATTATCTATTTTTTCGAAGTATATGAATATACTTAGAAGTTAAAGAAATATACTTAAGAAAAAGTTTGAAAAGGATAGTTTTGAGCTATAGCCTTCGCAGTCAGATGAAAGAAAAGTTTTTATATTTTCTCTTTAAACTTGCGAGTGGTTTGTGAAGTGAAACATTATCATTTGCTATAGTTATTCTGTTGTCCCTGACAAAGCTCAAGGGGATGCGAACTAAAGGCCCAGATGCTTGTGTGTATGTGATTACATATCTGCTAGCGAGATAGCAAATGCACCAATTTTTTGAGTTCAGTATTTTGTGTTTGAAAATGATAAATATATGAACGATTTAGGCTGGATTTACCAAAAAACCTAAAAGCAATGAATCCCAAATTGTACCGATTGTATACAACGGCTGTATGTGTCACTGGGTGTGTCTAGGTATGCAGATTTGAACATATATAAGTCTTAATGGTATGATATGGTGACCTTTATTTAAAACAGGGTGGCCCATTCAGCAACGAGGCCGTTGTCCAGAGGGGCCCTGTACACACATAACTAGTTACAATAAGGTTGTGTTCATTATATAAATAACATTTACAAAATTTACGAGTTTTAAAATATTACAGTATTTTAATAAGATGCATAAAATGTATTAAAAATTCGTATAGCAAGTTTAAAAATTGCTAAAAATTTAAATATTTTTCAAATTTTGTAGAAATTAGACTTGGTTCTCGTCCTGGTTGCTAAACTTTAACATCTATTTTTCATTGGTCATAGCGAACTGTTGTCAGCGTTCAGCTGTCGGTAGCCAGTGTTACATGAACGTTTGAGCTTGTCACTCCTTGTATTCCCATGGCAACTTAACAAGGCCTCGTATACACCCAATATTGGGCAATCAACTGCATTTTACACAAAACTAGTTTGGTGACTCCCATTTTTTATTTAGTTAAGCAATAAATACAATTGAAAAAACGTATAATTGACGCTTTTACTTGTTGTTTTTGCAGTTTCAGAAAATTAAAAAGATTTATCGATGCGACTGTTTTACTTATTTTTAAATGCGTTCACGTTTTGCAAAACTTTTTAACACAGTAATGCAAGGAGATAACCGACCTCAGCTAGATGTAGTGTAAAATGCAGTTGAATGCTTAAAACAGGGTGTTTCAACGCCCTGTCGAGTAGCCGTAAACGGGAATACTCATTTTTCAATAATACAACGAATGAGAAAGAAACGGTTTGTTGTAACATCATCGAGTACACACTCGAGGTAATCTGTAATAATACGTTATTCATTTGCGACAAAATTCGAAATTCGAAGTAAGATACTTGGAGCAAAATTGCTACTAGCTCTTATATTTAAGGAGCAATGTTTAAGCAAAGATAGCAAGGCAAAAAATCCTGAAGGAGTCAAACAAAGTAGCTGAATAAACATAATTCGTACTTTTTAAAGCTGTGTCGCTTTAGCACCATAATTTGCTGATATAATGGCAAGCTAAATGATCATGACATGAAGCATCTCAGGAATGAGGGTCTGAAGCCACAAAGCCCTAATGCTTCTTTGGCGGTTACAAGACGTTTACATATTAAAAAAGCCCTGAATTATACAAGCAGTTGTGTCTTATGTTGGCCTATTCCTCTGAAAATATCTTTCTACAGCTTTCATTGGAAGTTTGCACGTTTGCTCTTGAAAAGCAGATTTTGATAAATCGAGCGAGCTGCCCAGGTGGTAAAGTACTACTTGCCCGCAATCAATTTTGCGCAAACTGGCTATCACATTTTTATAGTGGAATTTAAATTCTACCAAAAATTGTTTGTAAACTTACCAGAATTTTTGCTGCGATATGCTTTTGAACAAGAAATGCAAAGAAGAATTACGGTACAGAAGCGTAGCACTCTTGCCATCGTGTTTGCTGCTCGGCCCCACTCAACTGAAAACCACGTATTTCCTCTTCAATTTTATAGAGCAGGTGACGTAAACCACATTTTGTGCTGTCACCAATACGTCTCAATCAACATCGATTGACAGCTTTGTTTGAGGGAAACTTGACTCTTTGATTTAGTTCACTTTAATGTCTTTCTCTCAGCTAAATTCTTAACTTTTCACTTAAATTTTTTACTAGAATAGAGTATATCTTTATTTTGGTATTATCTGACAGTACCAAACATATGCATAAAATAAAAACTGCTTTTCGCGATTTCCGTTCATTTAAATTAAGTATTATTTCTTAATTTTTTTTTTTTAATATAAATCTTATAATTATGCTACAAGAGTTTAAGATCCCGCGTTAAGTGGTTTTGAAATACTTAGAATTTGATTGCGGATTTTTGTTCAAAACAACAGATTTATTTATAAGATGAGTGATTGAAGCAGATCCCTGAGTCAAACCTTTGCGTCGGGTCTAACTTTGCTAGTTCTACATTTTTGACGCCAGGATTGTCACAACCAATTTCTCATCGGTTCTGTTTGCAATTAATGCAATCATTTTCCAGTTCTTTTTGTCTCTTTTAATAGTTTAAAATGTGCCTTGTCCAATATAACATGATAATCGTTCTTTAGTACGTAAATTTTGCTTAGTGTTTTCACTACATACTTCCTACTGTCTGAGCTCACAAAACATGTGAAGTATGTGGTATAACTGTGTCATAATGTAAGCCTTGAGACTTGAAGTGACCCAGGCATTTTAAAATGTGAATATGTCTCATTGAAAAAAGATATATGTTATGACGTTTGTAGTAAGTTCAGTTTAGTTAGGAATACAGTACATTACAGGTGTTTTTTTCTCGGAATAACCACTGTTCAAAGTTTCTCCATTTTTGTGTTTTATGTCTGACTTTTGTGTCATTTGCTTGGGGAATTTTAAAAGGAATCGTCTTAAACCACAGAAAGAGACCTTTGATCTGTCAATTCTGTCTCACGACTTGATGTATTTAAGCCAATTTATAATATTTTGCGTTCATGTTCCGGTACTCAACATAACTGATAACACAATCCAGACGGTATAACGAGGCAAAAATGTTTAATCCAACCTTATCGCGGCCCAGAACAGGCTATCCGAACTATCTCGCCTTAAACAAATTTCAGTGGAATTTGATGAATGCTAATTTATAGATATTATAGCTTATAACTAAGTTTTCTTGTCAACTGATAAACTAAGAGAAGACGCAAGCCATGAAATACAGAACTTTCTAATTCTATACTACCGCCATGGAGAACAACATGCTACCTTCGTTAGTTTAATGACAAGAGTGAAAATCCTCACACAGTTATTTCGGAAAAATGTTGTCCAAGCGCAGTTGTACCGTAATAATACGCCAACGTATACCAACAAATGTTCTTAGTACCTGTATTGGTCTTGGGCCTATTTCAGACGATTGCACTTCAGTCGAATTTCATTCAGTCAAATTTAAATGGGGCAGTTATAAACTTAACCGAAACTGTTCGTCTTGAACAAACTTTGCAAGTTAGATGAACTTAAATTGTCGGAAACGGTTTTACATTAATTCGTATAAACTAAACTCTTCAGACTTCTATATATAGTCTGTTTTGAACGTAGGTTTATCATAAAGTTTAACGGCTCCAACTAAAATTCGCCTGAAGTGCGACTGTCTGAGATCAATTAAGAAAAAAATAGGATTGCAAAGCAGGGATTAATCTTACAAGCTGATTGGCTAACACCGAATTGAACGCAAATCTGTTCCTCAATGCATTGTGCATGTAGTGAATCGACAGTTTTGTTGTATCGGTTAAATTTGCGCTAAGGAAAGGAAGGAAAATCAAATTTATATTTTTTAGATGTCAGTTGTCAAAATGATATAGTAAGTCATCGTTTTTCGATTGTGCTAATTGAGTAACTCATTTTAGAACTGGCCTCTGATTGGTTGCCTGAATGTAAAATTGTCCTTGCTACTGACCGTGCAATGTTTCCTTTAATAGCGCTTATAAACGACTGCACTGTCAATGGAATGATAAAAAATGGTTGGTAAGGATTTGGAACATTTTCAAAAGCCTTTGGCAACGTTTAGAAAGACTTCACAAATATTCGGAAAACAATCAGAAAATTTCGTAAAATGTTCGTGGTCTTCGTAAAAAAAAATTACAAGAACCGCCGAAATCATCGGAAGCTTTCGAAAAATTTGAAAGTGTTTACAAATGTTAAAAAAGATTTCAAAAAAAAAAACTTTGAAAAATTTTGCGGGGAAATCTTTGGAGTATCTTCGGGATTGGTCGGGAATTAAAAAAAAAGTTGGTGTTTTGTTTTAGGTGAGGTATAAAGAGAAGACACCACTTAAGTCTGGAAGAATTATTGAAGGCAACCAGGTGTATCGGAGAAATTTAAAGTTAAAGTGACAAATACCATTCGGGCTTCGCACCCGTTGTATTCAACACTTTTATCAAATACTCCTGGTATTTTTCACTATTTCTCCTTGAATGGCATTACTTCCTGTACGAACTTGCCTTGAAGTTCCCGCGTGAGGCAAACAAAAGTTGACTCAGTTTCTTACATAAAACGCTTGCCGATCGCAAGCCTTCAACTTACTAATGAGCGTTAGGTGAAACACGACATGAACCAATTAAAAGCTCTTTTCTAGCTTTCTTGAGCGTTTTCTCGTCTTTCCGCGTGCTTTCAGTAACGATCATATGAAGCTCTTTTCTTTTTTAAATTTCTGTACTTCTTATGTTTAAAACTCACTTGACTAGAAAGCGCCACCTCGTCGTTGTTCAAATAAACATCTGTAAACGCTGGGAAGCCAGTGAGCGCATATTATCTTTTCAAAGTTTCAAGTAATTTGTTATTGGTTTAGGTAAAGCACTGCTCTATTTTAGACTCTTGTTCATGGAGGCGGTAGTCACTATTTAACCCAAACTGCAGCGTTCTTGAGTTCTGTTTCGGAAAAAAATTTAAATTCGAGAAAAAAATGTTGTTAAATTTACCCAAGAATGTCACGTCAGTGGATAAGCTTTTGTAAATTTTCAATGAATATATTTAAAGAGATATAACACGGGGTTGAGAATCTATAAATTCTATGTTTGAGTGGTGAAAGAAATAAAAATCGTATCGTGAAGCTGTCGCGTAATTTTTTTTAGATTATAGAAATCGGAAAACGTTGGAAATGTTCGGGAAAACTTTGGAAGTCTTCGGAAATTGTTGGGAACGTTTTCAGGGCAGAAAGCTTTTTGACGAGTTTGAAATTTTATGAAATTATTTCTTATACACTTTACGTCTTCTGTGTTTTCCAGTAAACCACTCGCGTCTATACTAAAAACATGCACAAAGGCCCGGGTTAAACGTCGATCTAAGCATGCGTCGGACTGAATTGCACTTTGGGTCCGCCGAAATTGATTAAGTTCACTTATCGAGTCAAGCGTCCAACTTTATTCAGTCGACCAAAATTCAGTCGATCTTATGTCGTTCTAAACGACAACTCCAGTCAATTAGAACGATCGCGTGAAACAAAACTGAATCAGTCGATCTTTATTGGGACAAACGTCGAACTTATCATGGGCTCTATTAATGAACTTATAGTTCGACGCATGTTAAGATCGATAATTAAATCGGGTTAAGAAATTGCAAGGTGTCGCAGCAGGCTGAACGTTAAAATTTCAATTTAACTTTTTTTTAGAATAAATTTATTTTAAGTTACCAAAATTTGCCTGTATGATGGATGATGTGGCATGGCACAGGATATAAAGTTGTGTTACTGCAATAAAATACACAGTAATCACAAACAAATGAAACTCCAGCAACGTTTGTGTTTTACTCCAAATTTGTACTGACTATTGAAATCTATATGTAAATAGAAAGATTTCTTCTTTGTTTAGAAAAAAAAGTGAAAGTGAAGGTGGTGCACAACTATTTTTTAAGCAACGCTAATGTTGTACAACTTCTTTGGATTATGAGTCAAATTTATGATTTGTTGTTGTGTGGCCTTGTTCTTGTCATTGTAGTTCACTTTACACTGGTTGTAGTGAACTAATTTTTTTATGACAGACATCACAACTTTTTTGATATACAATTATGATAAATTGTCTTTTAAAGTTAGAACCGTTTACATCCTATAAATCAAAACAGGCACCTCGGAAATAATAAAAACAGAGTTATTTTTGGAATCGAAATATTTTTATCTCTTAATACGCCCTAAGCTAGTAGTTGTAGACACAGAGACTGGATTGCAAAGTCGAGTCAGCAGGAAATTATGTAACCAACATTTCAACAGCTTTTATTTCTATGTTTTAAGACCCATTCAGATATCAATTATACACATTATTAAAACGTGCCTTTTTTTTATAAAACAAGACGTCAAACGTATTTAAGCAAATTATCCAGTAAATGCTGTCAAGAAATTATCAAGTCAGCAACTGGTTGTTATAAATTTAAACGATGCTATTGAAGTTTGTACCTCATATTTTTCCTTATTAACTCCGTTTACTTCGTGACAGGCGTTCAAGAAGTCTTTTCTCTTCCAAATGCAGTGTTCCCTTTGAAAACTTCCACTTGAAAACTGACGAAAATTTAAGAATCGGCCTCAGTTAGAACATACTGGTTCTTACTTCAAAAAGAGTGAAGTTTACTAACTCGTGTTTTATACTTCCATGTAATGTTTCGCATGAAAAACATGGATAATGAAACGGTATTTTCAATTGTACAGAAAGCTATTTTTGAGCGACATTCGTTTGACCTTGAAAAACGCGTTCGCAAATTGTTCCCTTTTTGTATTTCATCAAGATGATGTTACACTGCACGGTTTTTAACTGAACATTGTTGCGCAAAAAACTGATGTTGTGTAACAGGGTTTATGGCGAGCGAGTTCTTTCTTGCCGGGCAACATGACATGTTGTTGTGCGTTTTTGACACCATTCAAAAACCTGTAACGCGTTGCCGCAGCGAAACAACACTAAAACATGTGCCATGTTACACGATCTAAATTTTTAATGAAACATTGTTGCGCGAGAAATTGTCTTTCCGTGTAACATCACCTTCAACCAGGAAAGCTACGAACACAGAAATTCCCCACGTTCATAGTAGAGCGCGCGCGCGCGCTTCTGCTCACGGTCTGTTCGCACAGCCAATCAACGCCGTTAATTTGATCTTGAAATAAACGCTCGAACGAAATGCGAACAGAGCTATAGATCCTGACAGCATAACGCAACCGGAAAAAAAGTTTGGAGACAACGCGCGAGTTTCTAATTCAATACAATTTCCAAACTACAACAATGATCACTTTTCTTTTAACACCATTAAAATGCTG
>JAOBYE010716802.1:0-25368 GCA_025403585.1 Parazoanthus swiftii
AACTCTATATTTTATTCCCCAGAGCCTCGTGTTGATGTCTTTTGTTTCAGACTGAATTTTAATATATCGAAATTGGTCTGTTATTACTTCATATCACAACCATCCAGCAAAACTTTCTACTCATCCTACAGGTATAGTAGTAATAATTACAACAATTAATTATAATTAAATTGCCACTGTTCATTACCAGAACGTCAAATTAAAGTCATCTTGTTTCCAAATAAGGTGCAACTTGAATGGAAGTATTGAAAAATAATATCCTTGTGCTCAAACTTTCATCTTTATGTTTACAAATTTTCTTGACAAGAAATTAACAGCAGAGGAGGGAATAAAAATCAGTCCCCTAAGGTTCATTTGTAAGCACTCCAATGTTTCTTTACTACCCTGATGGGCAAAATGATAAAGTTGGTTATTTCCTTAACTGGAAAATCTGTTTTTAATGAGGAAAATCACATGGTAGAAATGAGGATTAATTTGTTTAACCCTGACTCATCTGAAATACATGTAATATTCAAATTTACAGTAATAAAACTAATACAGAAAATAAATTATGGCAAATACAAATTTTAATTTTTTCCCAAACTGAGAAATTTAGGTGAGGAGGAATTGTAAACCCAGATTAAAAAACTGTGGCCTTGTTGCAATTTGCTTCAACACAACCATCACTCCCACCTGGACACCTCTCTCCCACTCCTGCCGCCACTGGTCAGTAATTGTGATATATGTCTCTGGGCTCAGCACATGGTAATCTGGCACCTTCATGGCACTGATCAGGTCAGTACGAAACACCTGCCAAAACAATGTTTAATATAATTCAATACCAAACAGGAACGATAATGTAATACAAGAACACAAACTACAAACTAGAAATTTGAGAGGCACAAGATTTTAGAAAAAAAACTGCTATGTCTAAATTAATCATTCAAACCAGTTATCAGTATAAAAAAGAGTCAAACCTTTTTTCACACTCTGTACATACTGTATATGTACTATACTGTAAAACATTTTTTTAATATACTCAGTATGTTAAACTCACTTCAGCAGGTTTTCGGCCATCAAGTGGAGGCAAACTAGCTGGAGAAGGTGGTCCTGAATATGAAGTAGAATTAATAAAATAATAAAATACATATTAAATAAAAAACTGTACAACGGTTGACTTCAATTTTTTTTAAAAAAGAACAACACAATCAGTCAAACATGGCTTACCTTTGCAATCCTCAGAAATAATGGCATTTGGCAAGCTGCAAGAAGAGAGAAGACAATTTAAATATTCTTTAACTTTCAGATTGTTCTAAGTGTTTCGTTTTGTAATTTTCAGTACTTTGTATTCATAACTTTTTGGGCTCTGTGGTCTACATTTTTAGTCCATGCACCACCAAAACTTATCATCTGACACATTTTGGAGGGCGGCAAAAAAACAGGTTTTTTCAAATAGAAAATATTTGCTTCCCCTATCCAGAAAGGGACTAAATACAACTTTATGTACAGTAGTTACAAAAACTTGGTCACAGAGGAAAACACCCTTCAAACATGTACATTGTACTAATTTAAATTCACATTCAATCACAACTGTAACTAGCACTTGGCAAAGGGACACAGTTGGCAGTTTTTTGGCTATTCTTTACTGTACTGAATTTGTTATCTTACTGTAAAATCTCTTGGTATTTCTGAAAGGAGGGGAGAGGAAGGTTGTTAGTAGGAGAGCTTCATAAAGATGGCCTAGTAGGGGTGAGGGGCTTATTCAAAAGTTGGATCCTTGACTTGGTCCAAACAGCATATAAATATCATAGACAAAGAATCATTAACACCTGAAAATGAAAGTTTTAGCATTTCAATACATTTAGCATGTCTTGCTGTGTAATAGTGATACAAAATTCAGGGCTCCTGAAATATTAGGAACCTTCAATGGTCAATAATGGGCCAAATTTCAAAAATTACACATAAAAAACTTAAATGGCAATTAAAAAATTGTTTTCCAAAATAATAAAATGACAGGCTGTAATTACTTTCTGTTTCTAGTGCTGTTTCTTTCCTAAAAACATTCTTGATTAATTTATATCTCTCTGCAAGAACCTACATTGTAGTAATTAATCAGAAGAATTTTGAGAGAGGAGTTTGCTGCGCACATAATAAAAAAAAGAAAAAATTACTGTAGAAACCCTAATAAATGCCTGGGGCACTTTCTCAATGCTTCCAAGGACCCAAAGACGGCACTTTTTTTGAACTCATCAAGAGCATTTAATTAATTTCTGACGCCTCTAGATATTAATAGTAACATCACTTGCAAGATGAAACTGTTAAGTTAAAAAAGTCTCACAACAAGTTATATCTAGTTATCCAGTGTGTTTCTTAAGGTTTGGGAAATGGGGTACACTGAGTGAGAAAAAAGGTACACCTTGGTTTAAGGTCATCGAGTTGCGAGGGTCTGGGGACATGTTTCCCAGAACATTTAGCTCTAGTTCGAGTTGAATTTTTAAATGTTGTCTTTGGTGACTTAAAAAAATGCCAGACATCACTGCTGGGGAAAGGTGGTACAGTCACCGGGGAAAGTCGGTACAATTTACTGGTGTACCGGCCTTAAGAAAAACACTGGATAAGGAGTTTAAGTGTGAGGTAAAGGGCACCATATGAGATACATAATTATAAGCCACTCATACAAAAACCAGTCAAACTGGGTATCTATTTGAGACAGGTTGAGCACTGATTGAAACAGGCTGCCTATTTCATATTTTGTGGATACACACTAAAAGCACTACATGTATATACAGTATAATACTGGTAATTTAAAAATCTGCCATACCTTTTCAGCTCTTCAAATTTCAGTTTCTTTCCAAGCATCTTTTCATTTTCCTCCTCTTCATTCCCTAAGAATACATATAGATCTTATAAATTAGAATAAATTACAGCAACAAGCTTTAATTTTAAACATCAACACTTCGCCAAACCAAGCATCAATGCAGGCTAATCTTTAACATTGAGTTTGATTATTTAACTTACTGTAATAAATCATTTGCTAGAAATATATTTTTAATCTAGTGGCCATGCACATACCAAAACTAACCAAACCCAAGGTTAAAGATTATTCTAACTTCAATTTATAACATTTTCACGAGATTTAATTTTTTATAGACCATATTCATAAATGGCGGCTATTTTAATATTCTTTTGTTTTTATTTAAATTAGCCTCACTAGCCTCGTTCTTAAGTCAAAAAATCAAAAGAATACATTAACCTGAACGAGGCAAGTGAGGCTAATTTAAATAGAGACAAAAGAATATTAAAATGGCCACCATTTGTGAATATGGTCTATTGAGGAAATTCATTTCTAGTTGCAAGCATGCATATAACTGTGATTGCTCAACTTACTACCTAAACAAAAAACTGAACTTTGGATCCAGCAACTTTTAACCATATACATGTTCAATGGTAAACATTCTACTTGTCTTGAAAAGTGTTATTTTTATATTAATACTATCAATATTATGATCTACACTGTATCTGGGGTACCCTGTAACAACTGCTGTGCAAATAACTAAAGCTCAATGATAACTGCATTAAATGCAGAAGTATGGTACAAAACGGATCAAGTGGTTTGAAGAAAATTGAAACATTTTGCTTTTGAATGCAAAAGTGAACTTTCTGTTGCGGCATTTGAAACAGAATTATTGATTAACTTAACAACACTCCCAAAGATATTGGTCCTTTATTGGTAAAAACGCCATGACAAATCATTTTAATCTTAATTAAAGAAAAACTTTGATTTAATTTCATTCTGAAAAGAAGTGATTTAGCCATTTAACAGTTTGTTATACCAAGTTGAGCTGCTGAAATACGGAACAATCTAATTTTTGAACTTATAAAATAGCTCAGTTGGACATTGAACCCACAAATTGATTAAATTGTTCAGCTCAAAAAAACAGTATAATGAGGCTCCAAGAAGTCTTTAAACAAATAGTTGCAACAAATGAGTTTATGCTCTTATGAGACATAATGCAGAAATTGAGAAAAGTTACTTTTGAATTAACAAAATGAATAACCTTTACTGAACTGTTTTACTATCTACTTAAAACTTTGTGCTACAAAGATACAGCTGTACTGATTATGAGAAGATCAAGTCTTAATATGCATCAATATTACACAATATTCAAAGGTCAGTTGAAAGGTCACAACACTTTGATATGCCACAAGCTGTAAAACACTGACTGCTGTAAAACACTGACTGCTGTAAAACACTGACTTCCAATCTCATCGCAAATCAATTTGTATGTATCTACAATAGTTCATTCAATCTTTCAATGACAGAACAAACATTTCTCTCAAATTGAACTTTCAGTTACTTAGACATGCAGCAAAAAATGAAAAAAAAATCCACTGCTGAAAAAAACATCCATATAAACAGGAAATGCTTTTGGTCTTGATGCCAATATCTGATTTCATTATAACCAAGTGTTGTCTGCACTATCCAATCACTGTGTTTCAAGAAATAAAAATGAAAGCTGCCTGTAAGGACTACTAATACTCCAAAGTTACTGCACTTTTTCTGGGTACCACAGTATTATTAATAATTATATACAGAGTTTGTGAAATGTCTTCATCAAAAAGTCTGAAAATTTTATTTTGCTCATAACTGAACTATGGCCAGCTTCACTGAATGAATTATGTCTGGGATTGAAAGTACTTTGTAAAACTCAAATCTGATATCTCATTCAAAATTCTTCATCTACTGTCCGTTTTCTGAAGTTCTGGTAACCATACATATTAATTCCGTCGTGTCTAGACTTCAAAACAAAAATATTTGATCAATATTTGGATTCTCCTAACATTCAAAACGGTTTGTTGTCAATTTATGTACAATTTCAGGCGTAAAATGTTTAATTAAATTGCTTACGATAAAAAGTCGAAATGTCACAACACCGACGAAAAGCATCCCCGATAAAGTTCTGATGTGCTCGAGCCCAAATAGTTTCGATTAATTATAAATTACGTTTCCTGTGAGCCGGAATCACATGGTTTTGAAATCTGACGACAAGTACGAACAATACACAAACACGCAACACCGAGATCTGCGATCCTCGCAAGTACCAGACACCCATAATACCGAAAACTGAGACCTCGGGAAACTACGGCTCACTATCGCTGTGGAATCAGTTCAAACACAGTTGTCCATTCTACAGCTCTAGTGGCAAAATTCCTGGTGTTTATGGATGAATGACTGATGTTATTGAGAAACCAGCGATGAGCGAATAATCTTCAGTGGTGTATGAAGTCTCCCACACAAACAGACGCCTCAATCCTATCGCCAACGCGTTAATGATTGCAAAAGCTTTACCTTAAATGCATTCACTAAATCTACACATTCCAGTTTTCAACATATCCGTTGAAAGGCTTCGTTAAGTTGAACGCTATTCGTCAATGCCTGCATAAATTACATGCACAAAACCACGATCGACATAAAGGCAGGGACTCACCAAACAGACTTTCGCCGTTCCTTTTCAAGCTTTTAGAAGTTGAACCCATTCCAAAAACTTGCATACGAATCCCTTAGATTCACAGCTATCTGATAACGTTAAAACTGAGCCCATTGCGTTCCATTATAAGAGTTAAAACCGGGAAAATATCAGCTTCATTAAACCGTTCCCGCCATTATCTGTCGAAAGCGAACTTCCAAATCTCTGTGTGTGTTCACAGAGCATGTCTAATGTGTGACGTCACACCATGTGTGCAGAGTCGAGTGGGCTGACGTCTCACTCGTTTTCAGGCTTTCTTTTGAAATTGTTCGCGCGGAGTGGTATTACCGGGACCTCCCCTAGACCTGAGTCGAGGCTAAGGCCCCATCCACACGGATACGGATTTATTTGAATCCGCAACTTTTTCTTTCCGGATACGGCTTTCTTCCACACGGATACGGCGAATTCGGCAGCGAATCCGGAACTTTTTTAATCCGCTCTCCAGAGTGGAAAAAAATAAATACGCAACGAATCCGATACCGGCGTGTGGACGGCGAATCCGGATATTTTTTAATACGATGACGTAGTAATTCTTAGCAAGCAATGAACCATTCACCAATGCGGCAGAAAAACGCGGGCTAGTTGCTCTTCTTCTTGGACTCATTTCAAGTATTGTAGTCTGAGTTCAAGTTAGTGTAGCTATTATGACTGTACACACCAAAAATATGAAACAGCGAGCCGACATTTTGAAACTTCTTACGTTGTCTGATGGACGAATTGGTCGCCAAAAACAGTTAAAATGACTGAAAAGACAACCTCGTCACCAAAGATTCTGGGCTCGTCCGAGACGAACGAGTGATATCTCATTCTCAGCGTTTTAGTGCTACGTACTAAAGTGAATCCGGATACCATCGTATTCATGTGGACGGGCAAATTCGATTTGAATACGCTACGTGTGGACGGAGATTTTTTTGAATACGGAAAGAAGAAGTTGCGGATTCAAAAATATCGTATCCGTGTGGACGGGGCCTAAGGCTGCTTGGTTCTGCTTACCGACCGTAAATGATCTTTTTAACGCCCACTCTCTATTAAATGCCTCGTATCTAACAGACCCCCAGGTCAAAGTAGGATTTTCAGTTAGACGAGGACTTTTTAAGGACCTTACAAATCTTTAAGGACTTTTTAACTCCTGTGCAAAGCCTCATTAGTCATTACAGTTAATTGATTCAAGTGGCTTTGGAATCTGGCTTTTAGTAATATAGATTCTGTTTAAATTTTATAAAGTTTTTCATATACATGTATCGGCCTACAAGTCTATCAGGTGTAAAGACTGAAATACTTGTAGAAACTACAAAAACAAAACTGCTGCAACACACCTGACTTTAAGTAGGCTATTAACAATCCATATAAAATCGTAGACCATTCTTATGTAGGAAATTATTGCTCGACCTTTCGTTTTGCAGGGATCCAACCTAACCAATTTCACTGCTTCAGTTGCTAAATTTTTAGCCGGGGTTAGCATGCTATAACTGCTCCTGTGAACACCGGCCATATTAGTTTCAGAGCTTAGATACCTTGTTTTCGATTAAAGTGGAGCAAGAAGATATAACCATCACGAACTTCGGTGTCTTTGTCTTACGAAGCGGGTTACATTGTTGAAATGATGGGTAACCTGCCAGCCGGCTCACTTGCGCAAATTAGCCGGCTCGCAGGCTAAACCCGGGGGAAGAGGGCACTCCCTCACATGAGCTATCGGTGCAGCGCCAATTAAAAGGTAGTGCTTTCGAGCTGTTTTGGTGTTAAATTTTTGATATAAACTTTGGTTTTATGGTCTGAAACTGGGTATAGATTTTGGCATTTTAGTGTAAAACTGGGCGAAGATTTTGGCATTTTGACCTGAAATTAGTTATCTTGTTTGGACGAAACTTTTGAGATGCCCCCATTCAGTTGGTAGTCAAGGTTGCAACTTTCAAAGTGTAACTTTGTCGACATGCTAGCTCAAGCTATTTACCTGACACAGCTATTTATATTCAAATTGCCCCTCGTCGCGCTCCCGTTATATTGCATTTAGTACATAATAAATGAACACCGAATGGGATCGAAACACGTACCTGTTTGAAAACGGGTTTTAACTTTAGGTCTGAAAATGAGTAGAGAAGTTCGCATTTTTTGATCTGAAAACGTTTAGCGGCTTCACTAAGTGTGCTGCACACCCCATACCAAATTTATTGCGGAGTACCCCCCCGGGTGGCGTTGAAGCCGCCATAAATTTCCCCGTCAGAAAGATTAAACTAAACTTCAGCGCCTGTGCGTAGAGATTTAAGCCAAAAACAAACAAGTTTTAAAAGTATTTTCCTCTTTTACTTTCCATAAAGAGAATAGCTTTATTCATGCAGCAAATCCGAACAACTCAAGTAGCTTGATCAAAAACATTTGTGTGTAGTTCAAACTCTTAACCACTACCTTTAATATCAAAAACATAGTATATGCCGTTTCATCACAGTTTCACAAAAAATTACTCATTTATCGGTTGCCCAAAAAATAAACCTCCCCAGCCTTTTATTTTACATTGTGTTCTTGCGCGCAGCGCTTTCACCCATTTTCTTCTGACCCGACCTGCCGCTTCAAATGACCTGTGGCATATGTACACTGAAGCAATGACGGGCAAACGCGAAATAACAAATAAAAACAAAAAACACAATAAACTTAGAAAAAAGGTTTATTTTTTGTATCGTCAGGATCTACGCACAACTACAATCGAAAGAAACACGCCAAAGTTTTGCTTTTTACAACCATGCATGTTGACCATGTGAAAAACAATACAAACCGCGAAGGCCGCTTTGTTTGTTTTTAAAATAACTTATTCTGACTTTTCGATATTTCATTGTTCCTTAAGGCAAATACTCCATTATTCATTGTTCGTTTCCATTTTGTCATCGTTATCCATTACTCATTATTTCAGTCGCTTTCACCCCTGAAGCAGTGGTAAAGTCACATGCAATAAAGTGTATGAACTGTTACAATTAACTTAATAAGTGTATGAACTGTTCACCTAGAGCCACGACAATGACAACGGAATGTAACCATAACCTGAACTGTGTTCCCACTTGAGTCTCTCAGGCTTGAATCCATTCGCTCATCCGCTTGACACGTGTTTGGATTACCGAAGAATGCCAGTGCTTTCAAGCAAGACCATGCGGCTGCCGCCCTATGGCAGCATTTGTGAACAATCGGGGTCGTGGGTCTCAACACCTCCCCACTGGGGAGAGTTATGTTGGTGATTAGCTCGCTGCTCTTTAAACACGGATTACCAACTTTAAGGGGTGTACTCAGTTTTAGGAGTTTGGCATCGCAAACTGTCCGTTTCAGACTGATTCGTATAGTACCACTTGTTTGTTCGCGCTTGGCTCTTATCTGAGAAACGAAGGTTCCAGGGTTTTGGTTGTCTGTGCTGGTATCGTGTTTTTGCAAGAAGTTTGAAGGTCTCGAGAACACCGAGATGACAAGAAAATTGAATAAGATCCAGGTGACTGTAACCTGCAAAAAACCAATTTTCATAAAACAACCAAGAAAAGTATACATTATAATACAATGACCTAACGTTGACCAAAATTTTGAAAAGTTAATTGTTCCAGTTGCAGTATGGGATTTACCTGACCCATGTTTTTAATCCGCAGTTAGCTGAGCTCGCTCGGCTGTTGCAAAGGGCTTGTAAATCGTTCTGAACTCTAACTTTGCAAGACGTTCCCATTTATACTTTACCGTTTTGACAAAATAAAAGTTATTTATAGTAAAGTTAAAAAAATGATAATAATAGCAAAAAGGCGAGGCAGTTTAGTCAAGTTTGATATGTTTTACAACTGTAACGCATCTGAAACAGCACATGAATCAACCTCCTTCCTTTATCAATGTAGATTTTTATGCTAAATACATTAAAACTTTCCCTCCAAAACAAAGTGGCAACATAGCAAAACCCCCTTCCAAATATTATGCAAGTTGTTTCAACCGGTTATCTGAGTTTCAGACGTCAAAACGTTTTGTTAAAACAACGGGCGCCGATTGTCATTTTGTTGAGTTTGTTTCTCTACAAAACTCGCTTTCTTGTCATAGTTTGTGCAAAAGATATACATTTTATTTTTCCGTATTCGTCCGACGCTGTCTTATTTAAGCTTCAGCCAGATTGACAAGGGAAACGCCCTTAATTAATTGTCAAGTTTGAACTAACTCTACAACTAGAAATTCTTCCTTTAGCTCATGCACACACTGACAGCGCTCAGACGAATAACAACGTCTAAACTGCATTTAACAGTGCAAATTACCACGTGACAATACTTCAATTAAGCACTGAAGCATCTGACAGAGTATAGTTTCAATATAATGTTTAAGTATCTCGGAAGGAGTAATTTTTTCCGGTAGCATGCACATAACAGACATGGACACTTATACAGATAAACACTTCAAAGTTCAACTTATTTCAGAGGTGTTTTCCCTTTAAAGTCCAAACCTTCTTCCATTCAGTCTTTTTAAAACGTTTTCTACGATTTTTATTCTATATTAAGTTAAAATCTCACATATGGTTGCAGTATCCGCGGCGGAACAAAAGTTTGTTCCGGAATGAAACTTCATACATCAAAAGTTTTGCAAAGTTAGATCGGTTAAAACCAAGGCAAGCTTATAAGTTCAGTACAAGAGAAACTATTCAGTAAAATAATTTAATAAACTCCAGTGAAAACAACCGCCTAGTTTTTCTCCTTGTACAGTTTTTTTCGAGATGATTTTGATAGATGATAGATGATTTTTGCCTTGGCTGATTCAGTTATTGTCTTCTGTCTTAAGACAAACTCAGCTTCAATTATTCGACTTAGTTTTTCAGTTTACTTCTATTGCCGGATGTATAACATATCGTTTTATGTAATAACGCATATATATTGCGTTCTCTCGATCGTTAAAATCAAAGTCAATATCAGTTTTTGAAGGAAACTAGTTTTGTCGCGGGTGGACCACATTCCACAGTTTAGCTTCTGCCTCAGATCAGGTTAAACAGCTTGTGATCTTATTGTAGTCATTAAAAAGAGAAACAGTCAGCACTGATTTTGGTCAAAGCGCATTCTTTTTAATTTTACGATGACAAATTTAGCCCAAAATATTAGCTCATATCACGCATGCGCGAGAAACGGATGCCTGCCGGCCAGCCGGAAGTGGCGTGAGCTCAAATGAAACTTGATCTTACTTCTTTATCGTACTAATTGCATTTCAAGATCTGCATTTCAAAGCGTTTGCAAGAGTAAACTTTTAGAAAGAAATCGAAGCTGAAATATATTCATTTTAAACCAACTTGCACAGCCACTTCTCGTTATTTTAGTTCATCCGGATTTACTATAGGAAAATTTTATGCGCTGTTTATCGTTTCCGGTCCGAAACCAACGAACGCGCTGAAGACTCCCTTAAACTCTCTTTTTCAAAAAGTGTTCAAATATCAATTTAAATAGTACTGGCTTAATACGTGTTAAATTGGGGGTGGGGGGGGAGAGAGTGTTCGAAATGTTTCAGTAACCACCTTCTTAGCAAAAAATCGTGCAGTAGAATACTTGTGGTAGAAATTATAAGATATATATGTATAAATGGAATTAAAATTATTTTCCTAAATTGACGAATCGTTTTGGACAGCTAGCAAAAAATATCAAGAACGTAAGTGAAAACATATTGTCCCGGGATAGGATCAGCAATTCTTGTAATGTGAACAGTGAGAAGAGAGTAGATGCCATTTGAAAACGACGGCTTTCGGTTGTTTTGTCCTCACGGCAATCGCTCCAAACATCGCTTTCAAGAACATTTCACCTATATTAACAGGACGCGAGGTCAATACTGACTGTCCAATAACAGTTGTTCTAAAGAACATCTATAGCTGAAATCACAAAACAAATTAGCTGAAGCGTCGAACGGCATGCAGTCGATAAAGCTGAAGTTCCTATAGCCGTTGAATGTCGCGGGAGCTCGCCATATGTTTTAGGGGTTGAAATTAGCGATCCAGTATTTTTTAGGGGTTTTCTCATAAAAAGTCTTGAGAATACCTGGTATTTTTAGGGATCCAGTCTCAATTTTCCGAAAGTGGATTATCATACTCATTATATTCCGATATTTTTTTAGCGAGGTATATTTTTGAATAATGAAACCTGAGGGCCAAGTATTTTTTAGGTTATTTATTTAGGTTTTCCAACAAGGTCCCCTGACATCTTATAAATAGAGCAACGTGCCTCCGTCTTTACATGTCTTTATTACACTTTTATTATTTTTTTTTAAAAAAATGAGAACGTCCGTTTTAGTTGAGCTGAGGCTGAATGATCTTAGCTTTTCTCAGGATCTAAGCCTCAAAAATGATATGAATTTGTTTGCAATCGTGTCTGTCTGTATGTATACAGTCAAAGGTTCTTTCTCGCATCTAACTCGGTTCATAAATATGTAGCGCGTTAACAGGAAGAGTAACTCAAGCAGATCTCGCATACACTCGGCAAGCTGTAAACCAGACCAACACTAATTTCCAGGTCTGAGCTGGAACCAGTGGAAAAGACTTCTTTCCTAAAGACCGGTTACTTGTTGAGGTAGTTCCATTGCTAGTGTAAGGGTGTGACAAACGGGGGGACTGGAATTTTTGACATTTACACGCTTTTTCTTATAAGAACAACTTTATAAAAACAACAAGGCTCAGTCTGGCCAAAACTTAAGAACAATTTAAGGACAAGTGAGGCTCCGGCTCGGTAGCTAAATTTCGAATTCTGGGACAATCACTGGAAATGACTCAGCAAATCCATGATAAATCCACAGGGATGAATTGATAATTGCCGCTAAGCAATTCGTTTTCAAATATATGCATTGCAATACCTTTGGCTTAAGTTTTTACTTGATTCAAGCCACATATAGAAATAAGAACAACTAAAAAACAATTTGAGGCTCATAATGCCAAAAAATTAAGAACGAGCCTTGGCCAAATTTACTGGTTAAATGTAAACAAGTGTGGTATTTAACAAAATATCTCACATTAAGCCCCAGCATCATTCTCGAACCTTGCTCAGAGCTGTGGTCTGACTAGTCTCCTTCGCAGCCGTTTGTTGCTTTGGGCCAGCAGGGCGCCCGAAGTAACAAACGGCTGCGAAGGAGACTATGGTCTGACCTAATGCCACAGCACCCATTCCTTAACTAACAGGCACTTTCTAATCTGTGCACCACAAATACAGTTTGCAGTAACTCTAATTCCTTTATATAATGTACGTGTGTGAAGTCTGTGCACAAATCTGGTTAAAGGCGCCTCCAGTTGACCAGTATGAAACTGAGAACTTAACAAATAGCCAGTTGAGAACTGCTCCACCCATAACTTACAATATTAAGGATGCCAAAGGCAGCTTGTCAAAACCTCTACCATAGCTTTGGCCACAGAAACTTGATTGTGTTTGATGGGCCATATCACAGTCATCATACATAATGTTGGCACCAAGCCAGCACCAATTGTGAATGGCAACACCTGGATACCATAATATCTAGAGGCATGACAGGAAAGGAGACTTATGCAGTTCTACCACTGACAGTAGGCAAGCTATAAATCACTAGAAGACTAGTTTGAAAAAAACTGTTTTTTTTTCTGCATTGGCAACTAAGGTGAATATGGGTTTTGATCAACAGGGGTTGATATGGTATGCTTTAAATTGCTGTAAGGTTTTTGTGTAATGCACATGTCATCGGCTTCCCTGAGGGGGAGGGGAAGCCGGTCAAATGTGGGGACTTTGCAAACACCTGGTGCAATTGCCCCACCTACTGGGGCATTGTTTTTCATCAAATCCCCCACATTGTCCCCACTACCTCGGGCAGGGCAACTCTGTAAGTAACATAAACACCTATCTATTTGATGTCTATATATTCCTCCCATTCTTTGTCGAAATGTTTAAGCAGGATAAACGACTTTTCATCAATCGCAAATTCGTCTTTCACTTTCATTGAAAGTGACTCCAAGTTGATCTCCAAATCTACTTCAATTACAACATTTTTCTTTCCAAATTGCACCAGCAGCTGCACAAAGACAAAAAACAAAAGCATGTGACCAGTTCTTAATACTCAAAGACAAAGTGCAAACAAGAGGATTTGCCATTTGGTTGTTGCATGACATCTCAAATTAAAAATGCTAGTGATATGATTTGCATTTCAATGAATCCAGCCAAATCTAGATTGAGCAATGCAACCTAAAGTTAATTATAAACAGCAATACCACGAATGAATCAAGTGATGGTTTAGGAGATGATATTTAATAGAAGATGAAACTACCTTCTTGCAGGCTCCTGTTTGATCCGCCAACTTCGATTTATATCCAGATGGAAAACATCCTTGTCCCCAGTCTCCACTGTCTTGCGAAAAACTGTAAATGCAAAGTCCCCACATTTCCCCCACTACACGGGGAAGTATTTATCTCAAAGTCCCCACATTGCCCCAGGTATGCCCGGGGTCCCCCCCCCCCTCCTCAGGGAAGCGGATGACATGTGCATAAAGCTGACATTTTGACTGTTGGGGGGGGAGGGCTCACTAGTGACTGAAAAGTGGGGGGGGCAAAAAACACTTTTTTTCAGTAACTGTAATTTTCAAAAAAGTGCGAGGGCAATTGTCCCCATTGCCTCTCCCCCCCCCCCCAGTTCTGGACCCTTGGTATGCAGACTAATTCATGAAGTAGAGCTGGTCAGCTACAAGCAGAATCAAACTTTTATTAGAAAAGTTGAAAGGCAACATGGATAAAGCATCTGAACTCAGTGGAATCACATGACAACAAAACAAACTAACAGGATATCAGGAACAACTTGTAACTGACAGAGACCCGTTACAAATCAAGCTTAACATGTTCATTTCCTTGACACACTAAAGACATTTTCATGAGTAGCAAATGTACAACCATATTAATCCTGGAGTAACTAATCACAAAGCACTTTAAGTCACTTTAACTGGTCATTAATTTCATCCAGATTCTTCATGGTCGTCCATCCTTGACAGTTGATATAACCCTTGTCCCTTCGTGCTTTGTCCAATGTTGAAATGTTCAATTGTCTCCCGTTCTCAGTTGTAAAATTAAGTTCCTTTCCTTGTGTATTTGAATACCAGTTCACTCGTCATTTTCATAATCTTTTGGGTTCTTCTTTTTCAACCTCAAGTTTTCTTTCTTTCCCCAGTTATAGATTGCTACCAGACTTATAAAACCAGGAGCCATGTACATGAGATTCGTACTCCACCTTCTTACACCATTGGCAAATCCCCTGGAAAGTCCAGCGAAAGCTCTTTGTTCAAACGGCGATAAAGAGTAGGTAATAACGTTCCTGTATTTGGCTAGATTTCCAAAGTACTTGCCCCCCATTTCGGCTTCCTACACCAACTTTTGATCTCAAACCAAGATGGCCGGCTTCTTGGTCAATTCAGTGTACGTATCGATCGGCTCTTCATTGGACAATATATCATTCAATTGTTCAAATTAGCCAATCGCCTTCTGCCATTTTTATGGCAAGCTGCTGACCCCAAATCCAAAAATTGGTGGCTCGGATAAACATGGCGACGGAAAACGTAAGAGATCAAGTGAAGAGGAAGTTGAATTGGCGCAACACCGAATACGGAACAAGTGTTGCTAAGACTGATAATGATAATGTATTCTTTTCACATTAAAAAAGCAGAGCGAAACTGAGCTATAGCTGAATCAAGAAAGTCAGATTCGCATGGAGCAGAGGGAAAGAGATGAAAGTGATCGTTATCGACTTGTGATCCCCAAGCCGGCAGAAGAACGACTGTTTACGGAAGAACTTTCTGAAGACTTACATTTGAAGGGTAATCGCAAGAATATCATCAAGACCACAAAGTATACGATATGGTCATTCATTCCGAAAAACTTGTTCGAGCAGTTTCACCGTTTCGCAAATTTGTATTTCTTGATGATTGTTGTGTTGAACTGGGTGCCAGAAATCAATGCTTTTGGAAAAGAAATTGCAATGTTTCCTCTTGTGTTCGTTCTTTCCGTGACTGCTGTCAAAGATATATTTGAAGATCGTCGCCGTTACATATCAGACAAAGATATCAACAACAGAATTTGTCAGGTTTATGACAGGTAAGGCTTTAGATGTTGCCCGAAACTAACAATTTTATATCAACAGGAAATTGTGTGATTTAGTACTGCAAGTGTGTTTCACAGGAAATAAAATGTTAAGTTAAAATTTAACCAGTTTTAATTTATCCAAGATAATATTTCTTTACATTTAAATAAAATTAATAAATAATCATAAAATAGGAGTATTGTCTTGAGGTAAGAGTTCTAACGTGTAGTTGCCAAACTGAGGCATAAGTCATGAATGATATGAGTGAATGGTACTATATTATCAGAAGCTCATAAGACTAGTCTTATGAGCTTCTGATATTATTTAATAAGTTTTTATTAATATTTGATGATTCTGAAGGATATTTTTTACCAGCTTCTGTCAACATTTAAATTTAAAGTACCCCCAAAGATTGTACTTGCATTACTAAAAACCTTTCCTAAAAATAATCATGGTTAATAATTCTAATGATGCTGAAACATTAAATTATAACACTGGTAATTAGTACAAGTTTTGAGTAATTGGACACCAGTCATTTTGGCTGTCACTTGATTGTTAAAACTACTTAGTCATTTAAAGCCTAGTGGAGCTAAACTGAACTGAAGTTACAGTGGCATCGATTAACACATAACAACAATCAACCATTAATGTTGAGGAAATAAACACCAAATTTTCTTTCTTTTCAATTCTTTTTGCTTGGAACACTTAGAATTTGAAAACATTCATTCATCAGGGTAAGGAGAACCTGAGAATGTGGGATGTTTTACATGTATTGACTTATCTTAAGCACATTCTAGGAAGGTCGGCTATTAGGTACATAGATTTGGTCTTGTGAACTGGTTCCTCTGTAGGTGATGTACATGTATATTTAATACAGACTTCAAGTAAAATCAAAAGAATCATACCTCTCTTAGGACTGAGTAGTTTTCTTTTGTTAACCCTTTAAGCCCCAAACACAACAAATGACATGATGATAAATTCTCCCAACTGAGCTCCATTCTTTCTATATAAGCAGTTTAGGAGAATTTGGCTTTTCAACTTCAACAGCTTATTCTACTTGATCAATTCATTATTTCTCATTACCTGTTATATAATTTTGTATGGGTTTTGTAAGGAGAAAATAGATGTTGATAATTTGCCTGGGGCTGAAAGGGTTAAGTACTCTAAATTGCAATAAAATTTGTATAATTGTATATCAACAGCACTCAGAAGAATTATGTTTCTAAAGCTTGGAAAGAAGTAGTTGTTGGAGATCTAATTCATCTGAATTGTGATGAGAGCATTCCTTCCGACCTGTTACTATTGAATACCAGTGAGGCCAATCATGTGTGTCATGTCGAGACAGCAAACCTGGATGGAGAGACGAACCTCAAACAGAGAGAAGTTGTCAAAGAACTTTTTAAAGTAAGGGGTATCAAAGTTTAGGTAGCTCCTGATACTTTGAATTGTTCTTTGAATCTTTTAGTAAATATATAAATGAGTTAAAATATATTTAAAAACTAAAATAATTGTGTAAGTCCTCCATTGGTAGAAGGATTTCCTTCAGTTAGATTTATTGGCATGGCAACAAAAGTTTAGAATAAAAATTCTTTTTTATTTCTACATGATGTTTACATCTTGAAGGATATCTCCCTGAAGGCAAAGACTGTTTTTTATCCCATTTTTCCCTTTTTCATGTTTCTCACTTAGAATTGGAGAAGGGGATACTCTACAATCATTTCTGTGGAGATATATTTGTGAAACCCAGTTTACAGTTACTGTACTCATTTTCAGACTAAATTATTTAAATCTCCCATTCAAATTCCTGACCTGGCACTAAGCATTTGCTCTTTTTAGGTCAGCCCTCTGTAAAACTGAATGCACCACATGGCACATCGCTGTTTTGCTTCAATCTATGAATTTAGTTGAGTCTGGGAGATTGTTTTAATCCAGTCTCCCCCTTGCATTCCATCCTGTAGGGCTTGACACTGACATTTTTTGCATGGTGATCATAAGACTACTCAGCTGAAAAATTATGCTTGAAAAATATGTTCTTTGCTAGTTAAGGCATCTGTTTGAACTGATTCTTACTAACACTTAATAAGCATATGACAAGTTAAATATGCTTGCATTCCTGAGGAAAAAAAGATTTAAATATCTTGTGCATAAATACATTTGAGAGTGCACAAAACAACAGACAGAAAGTCACCAAAGGATGGTGAAAATAATTATCAACAATTGCCTGGCCACCAGTCACCGGGAAGATTTCCATTCAGAAATATTACAACAGAACTGTGACATTGAGGCCCATATATTATATTTTCTTGGATTTAGTAATTTTGTCTAAGCGTGATCAGTTTTTGATTAAATTGATAAAATGCCAAACAACTGTGCACACAGCCACACTGTTTCTGTTAGAGTCAATGCGACCAGTGAACGAGAGCAAACCACTATATATAATTCAAATCAAAACATCCACAAGTCTTGTAATGTCTTAAGTAGACTACAGTGCCATTAGTGTGGAGTCTCTTACCATAAATACTGGCTCTAATGGCTAATTTTATTCCCACTGTAGGATGGAAATCACTTTTCACCAGAAGGGTTTACATATAAGTTAAGATGTGAACTACCCAACAATCACATCTACAAGTTTCATGGGACATTGTAAGTAGTTATTATTAAATTGTACCGCGTACCTGTATTTATTGGTTTAATTATATCAATTTTTATGGTAAAAAATTCTTTAATATATTTTAACAATCTTTTAAGATTCTGAAATTCAGGATACCCAGTTTTGGCATGCTTTAGTGATAACTTTTTGTAATGCTATCACTAAAGCACAGTATGGAATACATATTAACGTATTCCATACTGTGAGAATAAAAAGGCCCCCCCTTTTGGGTGGGGTCACACAAATGAAGGTTAATTTTTCTTGTTTACATGAAAAAGAAAATTTCAGACACTGGACACTGATGGAAATCATACTTCTAGGAGAATTATACTCTACAACTTACTCTGTTTTCATTTTTGACCACCCGAACTATTTGGAATTATTTTTCAAAACTTTGTGGTTGACAAGAAACATAGGTCAGAATATGTTTAATATCCTGTTTCAGTTTCACTAACCTGCAGTTTTATGTATTTTGTTGAACAGGTTCAGCGACACAGGGGAACAGATTCCAGTTGACAGGAACAATATGTTGCTTCGGGGATGTGTGATACGAAACACTCGCTGGGTTGAGGGTATGGTAGTTTATGCAGGTAAGAAGGATCTGCCCTAAAACTAAACTTTATTTAACTAAACTTTATTTAACATCATTGCGATGGGAGTAGTCACCCATTCTCCCAAGCCAGTAGCTTATGTTTAATCGCTCGATGGCACAAATCTTGGCATGAAAGTCCATTTTGTGGAGGGGGGAAAAATGGAGAACCTGGAGAAAAACCCTCAGAGTCAGAAGGAGATTGACAGTACTCAACCTACATGCGATGCCCAGGGCTTGATCCCGGGTTCACAGAGGTGGGAAGCAGGAGCGCTTACCACTTGGCCATCCTGAGTCGCCCTGATGAAGAGCTGAAGCTTGAAATCTTGGTTCCACACCAAACCTTATGATGAAAAATATACCACATCCATGCTTGCGTTCAGTTTCTTTGCCATCACAAAATAAAGCAGTTTTTTCAAACTAATCTTCCTATGTAAGAACCATGTTACAAAAATCAAGTACCATGCAAAAGTTCTGAGAGTTGCTCATGGTTAGGGTAGTGGCGGATCAACTGTTCAGGTTAATAAAGTGTAGTTTGGTCCAAAGTGACTTGCATCAGGCAGGTTGGACTCGCATTTGAACATCAAAACCCGCTGACTAACCAGGCTAGTAAAGAAACTTGCAACTTCATCAAGATTCTATACACTTATTTTGCACCAAATCTGTCAAATCTGATTGCTTCATATTGCCAAAATTCATTTTTAAAAGTGAGTTTCATAACATAAATGAGTGCTATGATGTGCCATTAGCTGACATCAGGTCTCAGAACATTGCAATCGGGCACCATTTGATTTCCTTCAAAATAGTACCAAAATGCAAGAAATGTGTTTCAGAGGGTCCGATTTTGAAAATATGTCCTAGACTCCCTTGAAACTTGCACCTTTAGAGTGAGCACTCCCATGGATAACTGGCTTTGAGCCACCTTGGAACCTATGCAAAGATGACAGCTTCATCAAATTTTTTTGAGTCCTTGTTATTGTTGGTGCAAGTAAACTTTTATTTACACAGATTACACTGCACATGTAGTTCCTTTGGGTTTTATGAAAAAAATGTTGTCAATAGAAGCCTTTAAACTGCACAATACTTTTTAATATACAAAGTGAAAACTTGCTAACTCGCTATGGTTAAGCGTCAATTGAGACATAAAATGGGATTAACTGTTGTCAGTTTACGACTTCTACTTCTCTTGACAATTTTATTTGTAGGACAAATAAATAATTAACTGCATAACTTAAACCTGTGTTGAAGCGGTTGCATTGCTCAAAAATCAAGATATGTACTGCAGCAACTTGTTTAAAAAAATAGTTACAAGTACTTAGTTTTTAACTTAATATATACTTTACTGAAACTAGGCAACATTCAAAATGACAATTTGCCTGAAAATAGGTTTGAAAAGCTCACTAGTTTATAAAAAGCACTCTCCAAAAGTCAATACTGTGTATAGAAACCACACGTTTTTTCTTTTTTCTAATTATGTTACACTTTTTTTATAAGAACAAGTAAATTCTAACCGAAACTGGCTGTTGGTAAATTTTCGCCATTTTTAAGGCTGAAATGTTCTTGATCTGTTCTTAATCCAGAAGCTCATTAAAACATAGAACGACGAATCAAACGACTTTGACACGCTACCTGCCATTCAGGTACAAAGAATCTTCAAAGAATAGGTCATATTTATTGTTTAACACCAAGGATTATGGATTGTTAAGTACTTTCCACACTTTCAGCTGTCTTTTTTCTGAGTTGCTTTGTACCCTATATGTATTGGTTGAATTATAGATATTTTGAAAATGTGTGTTTACTGTGAAGTTCAGTCTGAAAAAACTGTAGGGAGGAATTTTTCTAGAAATGACTTTAAGAAATTGGAGAAGGTCAGCCTCAGTTTTATCTTAGCTTGTTCTTAAATTTCGGCCAAAATCCGGGCTCTTGTTCTTATAAAATCGTTCTTCTTAAAAGGGTGTACAATACAAAATAAGTATAAAAAACCGTCAAATGTTAGTCAAGTTAGAGTAGAACGTTCGTTTTGGCCAACAAACTATATCCTTCTTTGATCATTTTAAAGGGTTAGAGATTGTAAAGAAAATATTTTGTGGAAAGTTAAAATGTTATACACGTTGGAAATATACGTAGGTTCTTTGTCAAAATTCACATCACGTCCGGAGTTCCACGTTTGCAAAAGCAGTTTTCCAAATATATATATCTGATCTTAAATATTGTCCAAGTAAATTGAGTGATTAGTTTGCACCTGGCATAATGTCAACAAAAACTTGCTGTCACATAAAATAGAAATAAAAAGTTATATAAATGGAACAAAAAGAGATTTACACTCGATTTCTTTTTTTTAAAAACGTTTCACTCCCACAATGCTTATCAACGTCCATATTCTTCTTACATTTTCTAGATAAAACAAGTTGATACGTTCTGAGAATAAAGGAACTGATTGTCCAGTCTAAAGTCTTAAACATGAATTGCAATATTATCCCAACTTATTTAATGTAAATGTATGGAGAGAGATAATGAGAATGTACAAATACATCATTTGGCTCTTTTGGAAATCCGGCAGAAAGGGATTTTTAAAAGCCAAAAGAAATGACCATGACGTTTAGATTTTTAGTCTGATTAGTATTCTTGACTGATGGGTGGATGTTAGTAGTGTCACGTAGTCAAAATAGAAAGAAACTTGTGGCGCTCGATTCACTAAAATTTACAGTTACAATATATTAAAAACAAATTAGACTAGCTATGGCTAATTCCAAATTCATAGATACAGTCCTCAAAGCGAATCTAAAACACATTATTCTTAATTGTGTAAGATAACAAAGGAATATCTTAGATAACAGAGGATAAAACTACATGTAATAAAACTTCCTCTCTGTTAAGAGTTGAGTCCTTAAAAAAGGTTTCCTGAAAGATTTGACTGATGTTGACTTGCTAGTTCTAAGTGAAAACGAGTTCCGCAGTCGGCTGGCTTCGAGACACCGTGAACGTCCTTCGACCTTCAGTTTGACACATATAGGGCATCTTACTTGTATTAAAGTTCGCGTCGTACTCATTTTCGCTCAGCTTTGAATTCGCGTGATTTAACTTCGTACACTTTGTTAAGACTTATTCTAGCCTGCGTAGCAAGCGCTAAAAGGGAGACGGAGGGGGAAGGGCAGGGGGAAGAGAAAATGAGAGAAAAGAAGAGAGGGGTTATGCGGGCTTTGGTTGCAAGCGCTCCCTTCCCTCTTCTCCCCAGTCCTCTCTCTTCTTTTCTCTCGTTTTTTCTTCCCCTTCCCCCTCCCCCAACCTGTTAGCGCTTGCTACGCAGGTTAGTTTAATAGAACTACCGTTAATAGTTAGCGCATTTATAATGAGTGTTTTTTTAACAAAAACTTCAATCAATGTATGTCAAAACTTAATCAAAAAGCGATTAGGTGGCCCACTAAAAATGCCTTCAAAATTTTATAATGTAAGCAAAGTTCATGATATCAATAAGGGTGAGTTCAAAACACCAACGAGAACTAAAAAAATAATGTTTAAATGGTTCTCATCGACTGATTTGCATTACTAACATTAAGTGTCTCATATTACACCACAAAGCTTTCGCGCGGATTATAACTTGCGCACTACTTAAATTGGCGCACCAACCGCTGCGCGAATTCTAGTACTGCACAATTTTAATACACTGATTAGTAAGGAATATAAAATCAGATTAGTTTACAAAACGTTGTGGATCTAGAATGTTGTACACTGTTTGTTTTAAGGCTAGCCATTGATTATGAGAGCACCACAAGCTGGGAACATTTGTATGCCAGTGTGAATACACTTCATGAAAAGATACCGAGAGCATCGTATTGAAGAGCGTCCTGAAGTCAAGGAGACCTTTCACGACTCCAGCAGTTTGCTTTTGTGGTTGCTTTGTTAACATAAGTCGTACAGTAACCGGTTTGTTTAATCGCAAATGTTATAGAATATATTTCCATGTTTCAATGGGAGGCATGACATGATCTTATTCGGGATTCCAGTTTCGAATCCGATATGGGAAACTCTGCTTGCGGGATATGCGATAGGCAAATATTAATCCTATTAATAATATTGGAAGTCGTTAAAGTGTTGAAACGCAACAATTTACTTGGAATACGTTTCTATGAAAGAACTTGGTACTTCAAAAAATTGAATTTCTTCTCATTTCCATACCAACCGAAAAGTAAAAGAGATTTCTATACCCATTTTAAATCTTATGAAGGTATTGCACAAAAACCGGAAGATTATTAAATTAGGTCTTCATTTCGAAGAGAGACTTGGGGCGAGTTTTGTTTTAAAAAACTAAAAAAATCACCCTAGTAACTCGTTTCCACGGCGAAAGTTAGCTGAGGTTTTAGTGTACAATTGAATGTATAAAACAAAGTAGCTTATGAATCTGGCAAAAGATATAAATTTGACAGTATGGGCAGTAAATTTGCAAAATGCAAAGTGAAGGATAGAAGTTGTTTTGATTCCATCGTCATTGTGCCTTTAAACAAATGAAGTTTACGTCTGCGTTGTCAGCATTGAGAATGAGGGGAAGAGAAGAGGGAGGGAGGTGGAGAGGAAAAAGGGAAAGAGATTAGGGAGGGAAACGTACTACCCCCATTTCCCCTGTTTTTTTTTTTCCCTCCCTCCATTGTTAATTTATTTATGACCTTTATATTGTGACGATTTCTATATTTGTGACTAAAAATCGTGACCATCGTATTGTGACGATTATCATTGAAAAGCCCCTTCGCGGAGATGATGATAAAGGATGTATGTATATACCCATCGGTGTCCAATTTAGAACTTATGCTGGTTTAAGTGGAGCCCTACATGAAACAAAAACAAAAAAATACAAAAACACTTACTACAAAAAGACTAAGAAAACATAACCAAAAAGCAAGCAATTGACAAGTTACATAATTACCTGGTAAAGTACTTTTGGATATATGAAAATCCTGTATGCTTCTTAAGGTGGCGCGAAACAGTTTTACAGTTTTTAATGCCACTGAACTTTATGAAAGGCGTACTCAATTATAGAGGAAGATAACTCCTACCTGTTGATAGCTCATGTTACTTTAACCTTTAAACTTATCAACTCTTGCTCTCCCACAGAAACCAGTGTCACCATGGTAAATACCTTATTTTTAGCATTAGATTGCGTTTTACACAAAAATTAGTCGGTGAACTTCCTTTTTTATTTCATCAAAGTTAATTATACATCAAAGAGCACATTTAAGGAAATTTCCAAAAAATTCTGTCAAGAGGTCTTGGCGCCATCTTAATATTTAAAAAAAGTTAAAGTGGCCCCAAAATTTTTGAAATTTCCTTAAATGTGCGCTTTGATTTGAAAACAATTTTAATGAAATAAAAAAGGAAGTTCACTGACTAATTTTTGTGTAAAATGCAATCAAATGTTAAAAATAGGGTATGTTTGAGCCCTAACAAATTGCCATGGAAACAGAATTTCCGGTGGTAGTACAAGGATTGATAAGCTAAAGTGTCGTTGCAACACCAGCTAACAAAAATTGGTACGAACCCATCGTGATGTTTGGGAAAGCCTTTCATAAAGTTCAGTAGTGAAAATAGCAATTTTACGGGTTTGCACATGCGCGAGCTCGGATGACAGCGATTGTTTCAAAGCAAGCGGAAACCTCGTTTGCTCGGCCCGTACGGCAAATTATAGATCCTCGTTTTTTCCTTCCTTGTTTTCATGGCCCGCGCGCTTCGCCCTTGGGCCATAAAATGAAGAAAAAACTCGGTCCATAACTTGCCGTACGGACCTCGCACTCGGCTAATACGAGGTATTTATATTGATATTATAAGGAGAATTAAAAATGTTGATAAACTGGCTGGGGCTGAACGGGTTAATGCCGCTACTCAGTCTAACAGTTCTTACATACATGGACCATCTTTTCTTTGTTGCAGGTCACGATACGAAAGCAATGCTGAACAACAGCGGCCCGAGATACAAGAGGAGCAAACTAGAAAGGGATATTAACCTTGACGTGGTTGCCTGTGTCGTGATTCTTTTCACTCTTTGTTTCCTTGGAGGAGTCGGTGAGTTGCCATTTATTGTGTGGTTAAAGAATATTTACATTACTACCTCCTCGACAGGTATCGTGTTCAAAGTCGTACGAGCTAATGAAAGATGGTGAAAGTTGTAGCTCTCACTCTTGTTTGACCGTCAGCTCCGATCGACACTCGCTCTGACGAAGACAAACCCTGCTGACCATAGTTAACAGGGGGACGATAACAAATAATAATAACGAATCAGTGAAGCCCACCCGTTGTTAGAAGACCAACCGTTTAATTTTATCTCATCTCGTGTCGTCTCGTGTCGTCTCGTCTCGTCTCAGCTCATCCCATCCCATTTCACCTCATCTCATCTCATCTCACCTCATCTCATCTCATCTTATCCCATCCCATCCCATCTCATCTCATCTCACCTCACCTCATCTCATCCCATCCCATCCCATCCTATCTCATCTCATCACATCTTATCTTTTCTTGTCTTGTCTTGTCTTGTCTTGTCTTGTCTTGTCTTGTCTTGTCTTGTCTTATCTTATCTTATCTTATCTTATC
>JAOBYE010716803.1:0-10785 GCA_025403585.1 Parazoanthus swiftii
CTGGGTTTTAAACGCCATTTGAAACAAAATCAGAGTGTCTAAAACTAGTAAA
This sequence comes from Parazoanthus swiftii, assembly GCA_025403585.1. Classification (NCBI taxonomy): domain Eukaryota; kingdom Metazoa; phylum Cnidaria; class Anthozoa; order Zoantharia; family Parazoanthidae; genus Parazoanthus; species Parazoanthus swiftii. The sequence continues at coordinate 53 of JAOBYE010716803.1, forward strand.
ATATGACAAGTTTTTCTCAAACTTGCAGCAATTTGCTGAGCTTGAGGCATTCGACACTATTGCTGGGGGAAAAACTGGGGGGCACGGGCCCCCCCGGCACCACCCCTTGCTACGGCCCTGAGAGAGATGATGATACCGAGAATGCCTGAACAAAGCGTCCACAAGCTTGACGACCTCGGCGCTCTTAACAGTGTCTGCAGGCCCGAACGAACAAGCGCCTGATCATAATTTGGGTTTGGTAGAATAATGCGCAGAGCTTCCCTTTGAACGGATTCAACTAGATCACTTGAGATACCGGTAATCGCGCAAGCCAGCCCAAACTGGGGACGCATACCCCAAGACAGAACGTACTGGGCTACAGTACACTAACTTGTACTACCTCTTGACTTGACAGATCTGATATAACCAGAACCCTCAAGGCATATAGTGATATAGACGCTTGCGCGCACGCTTAACAATATACTCTCTGAATGGTGGCTCAATGACAGATCAGACGAAGTATACACCCCTATTATCTTATTGGTAGAAACCTGCTCTATGAGCAAGCCATTGATGTATATTGGGGATGACGGAAAGGGCGCTAAGAAATCGTTAGATATTCAATACTCAGTATTCTTCAAGCGCCATTGAGCTACATAAATCAATATGATAAATGATTTTGTAATCACGATGTTTGATTAGCAATTTAGTTTAAAATTTTACATGGTATTTGTAAACATAAACAACTCCTGAACGAGTCCAAAGTTACTCCCCAGTCATTTACTGGACTGACCCATTCACTCCGTTTGTGAAATCCAATTTTAAGAGTTTTCTTCCACTGTTGCGAAACATTCACCGGTTGGGGTGCGTGACTTTGTTGATTATCAGTTTATTCAATCATTTGTTCAAAATGTTCGTTCATTTATTCATGTATTGAACAATTTACCGCACGATTGCGAAAGAGTTGGAAGCTTTACATTAAGCAATATCGAATTATGATAGGACGTAGCTCATTAGTCCCAACGAAGTTTTGAAAGTTAACGGTATAAAGCCTCTGTAATGCTTACGTTGAAATTTTGCAATAAAATTTAGTCTGTCGCTCCTCAGATGTCGTGTCTTTTCAACACGTTATAACCAAAAACATAGAATAAATATAATTTACTATATTTATTCATTTCGGCAGACGGGAATCCTGATTGGATATTGTCGCCACGTTGAACACTTGTTATTGTTATGCAAATTCAGCGATAAATATGCGGCCTTGTGTGCGTTGTTATCACTTGCTTAAAACACGTGGAAGAGTACGAATTGCTTTTTTCCCCTTTTAAGGTAAGACGGGCTTATATATAAATTCTTTTTCTAAACGGAATCTTTCATTTGCGTTAGCTACGGCGAAAGCGCTTACTCTTTGCGGTTTTTCGAGTCACAAGGTCGCGAGTGGAGCCGTTTTAGCCGGCGTTTACTGAAAACCGAGACTGTGTGTCGATGTAGCGGGTACGAGTGCTTTGCCAAACTTATGAATCTGTGACTCGTATTCCATCTGTTTTGACAACGTAGTTGAGACTGTCTTTATACGTGAGTAAACAAAAGTATTCAAGAATATCTTGCTTCATTTCTAAGCAGAAAACCGGGTAAAATACACATCTGATTAACAATAACAAACCAGTCCTCGACTGTCATGACTGATTTCGTTAGCCATAGTTTTCGCGGGAAGCTGTTTTTTTAGCAATTTGTTTCGTTCCTTTCCTGTGTATATCTCCTTTGTAATTCATAGCCACAGATACGAAGCTACCTTTTTAAACGAAAACGTGTATAACTAAGATGGTAAGCCCTAAAAACCCAGTTGGAACCGTTCAGTGAGCCGACAGGTTAGCTATGTTTAATATCCACGTGGTAGAAGAACTCTGTGGTTCGGTGTATGTCGCTTTAGTTGCGTACCATCAACAGATAGTCGTAAATGTTTTTCTCATGCACAGCTCACTACTGACTTACTTATTTTAGCTCTGAAAATAGTGAAGGCATAGCTTAATTCAAAGATCCAAAGGTCAGTTTGTCTCATATTTTGTCGGGGAAGGAAACCATATTTGCATTATTTATCAATGAAAGGATTTGTGGCATATATTGGTGTGCGTGTTCTGGTACTGTACAATTCGTCTCCAAAACTACACTTGTTTTAAGCAAAAAAGGAGTAAGAATGAAGCTTTCTTGGTTTGGCGAGCATTGTCAATCAAACACATGTACGAAATAGTTAACATGTATTTTTGAAAATATTTTTTCACTTTACTCGTAAAACTCATTTTCAAATGCGTCACATGCTTTTATACCAAAACAACGAGACAAGTGGATTTACGGTACGGTGGTCTTTGTACTGCACTGCGATCTTTTTAGTTTCATATTCGTTTTATTTCTCCAGATTTATGTTCAGACGAATTTCTACTATCTGAAGTCTGGAAATGTAGGACATTTCTTGTATCAAAACACCAACCTTTACGACAGATGACAAAGAAACCGGTTTGTCGGCTTCGCGAAACAAGCACAGCTAGTCAAGTCATTTGTGAGTTTGAAGACTGAACATTGCCGCAATTTGCATATCACAACAAAGCGTTTGTTATGAACTTTCTCTCGACATGTCTGAGTTGAAAGTCCAAAGTTTTGCCCTGGCTCAATATGCTACTTTAAAAAGTCTGTCATCGGAAATATGATAGATATAACTTAGAGAAAAAAAGAAAAAGTGTAACGTGCGTGATTTAACAAAACTTGCGAGGAACCGATATTTAACAACTCTTTCACTTGGTCAAGACATTTGGCGCAGGTACTGATTAAAAAGCGATCGGAGTCTCGAATTTTAGAATGTTACTTCCACTTCGAAGACATTAATATATAAAAAGTTTGTTTTCAAAACATTGTTATCTGCCCATTTGTGTGCAATTACAAACTGGTGTACTACAGTTATCTCCCGTCCTTTACACTTTTCATCAAGGTCCTTTCATCAAACCACACTGATCTATTAATCCATTAACTTGCCATTTCCCTTTGCGTTGTTCCGTTTCACTAATAAGTCGTGTAAGATTTTTTATCTACTTCCAGGAAGATAGTCACCTTTATCCCTTAGTCATAGTGACTGTATTTTTCTTGAAAGTTTTTGACGTAGTAACTAACAGGTCTTTCTTCTATCCCACTTGTCCCCTCCAGATTTGAATGTGACTCGGGGTTTTGACATTGTTTTTGAGGTGAATTGCTGCAGATTTTTGCGTGGACTTACTTTGGAATATTTGGTTGCTTTGGTTATGTTTGTGTTTTTTCGCTCTGCAACGTGAGAGTATTTGGTAACCGACTTTTACTTCAACTATTTCGCAGTGATTTAGCAATATTTTTATATTTTCTTTTTTTATTTTATCATCTCCCTATTGGTTAATTCGCATGTGCATGTTGCAACATATTTACGTTCTCATGGGAACAGGTCGACTCGTCCTTCAGCCGACTAAATGTGTGAATTTGCATAGTTGTAAGACGGAAAGAATTTGAGGTATTTGGCGTTGTTTATAAGTTTATTGTGAGACGGACCCCTGAGTTGACCGACATCTTATGAATGAATGCAATTTTCGTTTATAAATGGTCAAAGAAAGTGATTCGTCTAAGTGAAACAGAGTATGGATGTGAAACAACCTGATAAACGAAGTAGCGTTTCAATAATACGTTTGGTCTAAATCAGATTGGTTTCGGCTGAGAGCACATACTTTCCTGTTTCGAAGAGGTTGCGTTGACAGTCCAAAGAAAATGGATTTTCAAAAGTGATGTTTTGAATACCCGTTTCAAAAAAGATTCCGTTTTCTGCTAAACTATTAAATGTTATCGTTTTGCTCTTTCATTTTGACTGCTGGATGCCGCATGTGTTTTCATAACAAATCTGAACTCAATAACACTCAAATGTTCATTTACTTTTCATGAATAAGTTAATATTTGGGCTGAGGTTGAATCGTCCTTATCCTTTTGAGGTTTCAGGCTTAATTGTTCTTAAAGTACTCTCAGTTTGGTTTATTAATTATTGCCTTTGTTTAAAGGCAATATAAAGCACGTGGCTTGTTACATACATGTATGTACTTGTACTCATGCAGCGACTTGCCTGCTATTTTTGGACCGACAATTTGGCCAAGTGTCCGTGGAGAAGAAGAGGGGATGGGGTGGAGGTGGGTTGGGGGAATGATTTCCGTTTTGTGGAAGTTTCAGATTGTATATTTTTCAACAAAATTGTCTTAAAAGGATAAATAGAGTTCTTATATTCGCTTTTTCGTCTACCCTTCACTTTCTGCCATCTTTCGCTGGTCTCTAGCTCTCTGTCCAGACACTTAATATCACTTGTGCTTCACCCTTTAATTTATTCAGTACGATATCTGCCACTTTTCGTGATGTGGTGCACATTTTTTAATACCTGACTGACACCGCCAAAAAATAGCATTACCATAGTTCCTGAAAAGGTTTTTTAGGAGTGTGGCACATCAGCAGACGAGTCAATCCCTCAAAAGTTAACGTCGACGCTCGGCGCGGCTATCGGCGAAGTCACTTGGTAATAACAATAAGTATATTTTAAAATCATAATAATAATAATAATAATAACAATAATAATATTCATTGGCACTTTGAAAATTACAATGTTTACATTAGTGCAAGTCCAACAAGAATATAACAATAACTAAGTATATAGAGCGTTGAAAAAAAAACATAATAGTTTAAAAACTTTGGATGAAATTTGTGTGAAAAAGAAATCGGGTTTACTTTAGACTAAAAACGGCTATTGTCGGATCGAAACGAAAGTCATTATTGGTAACACTTTATCAATGTGAGTTAATCCCTTTTTAGAATGGTCAGGCTGACATCGATAAAGAAAAACCTGGAATTGAAAATATACCACGATTGTGTAAGTCACGTTGGCTGAGCAACAACTTTATTCGGCTATATGGCTTGAAGACTTCATGCCGAGCACCAAACTTTCCAATTTCAACTAAATCGAAAATCTTTGTTAAGACGGGCACTTTTGAAACCGGTAAAATCGCTCGGATGCCGGAACGGTCTTTAAAGTTAAACGTATAGAAACAAATTCTGATTCAAAGTATAACTTTCAAGTGAATACAAAACAGAAAATTTTGCAACTGAAAATCCTCAAAAAAAGTCGAGAAGGTTCAATCTCGGCCAAAAAATAAATGTTCTCCAAAAAAAGTGCATGTCCCCCCCGATTCTTCGCCTAACCATGAGCCCACGTGTATGGCCCGAAATTCCACCTGCTCAATCTCCCTTTGTGTGATTTTTTCCCGCGAAATGTGACTCTCACATGACTGCCAAGAACACGCTTCACGCTGCGTTGTTTTCATTTATAATTCAGTTACTACGGGTGACAACACGCTAGCGAAATGTATTTTAGGTCCTCGTTTCATGGCCAAGCACAGTGAATTGAAAAAACAAAACAGTAAAAATAAAGTTTGATGATAAAACTGAAGTTTGATAAACGCCAGCAGCCGATGTCGCCCTAAAGGAAATTGGCGGGAAATCGAGTGTGCTAGAGTCTTCATTTTGCCGCCATTTCACGAAATCGCAAAGACTTGTGGGGCAAGAGGTTGTCACCAGTGATGGACGACGGGCTTTCAACGAGTTGGAAAAGAAAACAAAGAAGTTTAATTTTCCTTCTCGCTTAGAGAACAGAAGGTTGTTGGTATAATCTAATTTTGGCTAAAGTTTTGTGTTTTCTTATCCTAGAGGAGCCAAAGCAAAAAAGTCATTCCCTTATCAGGCAGTTTTGCCATGTTTCAGTTTGACATTCAAGCACTTCATAGTTGATCGAAATCCTATTAATTCCTTGTCAACTAACTGTACTGAATGAAAGTTGTTTTGGTTCACATACCACCAGTTGTACTCGTAAAATAAGCAAGTACTCAGTACCCGCTTTTATACAGCCGATTGCACAGTTGTTAAAAAGTTTTGGTCGTCTATACAAATTTAGCTTACATTGATTTCAGCGGTGCTTATAGGGTATAACTTGGTTGTGTTTGGTTAGTATGCAAGTCATAAAAATGTTAACTATTTCACTTTTCACCTTATTTGAATTCTGCTGTTTATTTTCTTTCTGTTATGTTTTCTTGTCGCTTGCTTGCCGCTCTAAAACGATTAAACATTCTCCTTGTGACTCTTGCAGATCAAAGATTGGTTCCGGTGGCTGACAAACTCTATATTGGTAATAAACAAAGCTACTCACCGCTAACAAAGCAATTATCTACACGGAACTCTGACAACTGTAGAGCGATTCAGCTTTTAATTTCTCAGCTGAATAAATTTGAATCGATTTATTTCCTCGTGGCCGTCGGTATATATACTTACGTGTCACACCAGCGCGCGAAGAGAACCCGCCAAGTCACTGAGCCAGAAACGGACAAAGCCACGAGGTGTAAAACTAATTGATCGACTTGTACTATTTCTGGCAAAAAAAGAGTCGTTCAAACTCCAGCCATGGGTAGCAATAGAGATGGTAAGAAGATATCGTTCTGTGAAGCTGCTGTAACCCTCAACTCAGACCTGGATGGTACTGAAAATGGCGGTGTGACGGTGAAAGTTTACGAAGAACGGGACAAGTGGGGGAACCAAATCGAGTTTATTCTTGCCATTGTTGGTTTCGCCGTCGGTTTGGGAAATGTGTGGCGTTTTCCTTATCTTTGCCAAAAAAATGGTGGAGGTGAGTGTAAATGTGGAGATTTATATTAATACTATAAACCTAGCTTCTTTCAATCTTGTTAAAATGATTTTCATTCATTTAGGTTTGATGTTTAGTGTTTGAACAGCGAGTCAAAACACAAGCTCGAAATTATACGAACTTAAAACTAAAAAACTCCATCAAACATTAAGTATCACTTTGTTTGTGACTTGGTGGTCGTAGTAATAGTTGTAGTAGTAGTAGACCAAAAGATCCGTTCTTATAAGAAATATTGATAACCTTATGGCTTAAAATTTCCAAACAAACTGTTTAAATATGTTCATCAATATTGTCGGTCTAAAAAGATGTATCATTTTGTCTATATGTATTAAAACATTTAAGGCTTCCTATTAAAACCCAAATTGTTGTTTACGAGCGTTATTCTCTTGGGATCACTCATTTGATCGATCACTGCATGTTTCCCTCTAGAGTTGTAACTGGATTTCGATTTTGAACACGACTAATCTCAGCGTATTTTGCCGGCGATGCATGACGGTCAAGTTTACGTCTTCGAGAAAGGAATCCTTATTACTCGTCAATCGATGACTTGAAAACGGTGATTAAATTAAACAAAATGCAATGTATAAATTTCATTTCTTAAAGTCTTGAGAAACCAGCCGCAAGAGTATTAATGAATTAAAAAGATATGCAAATTTACGTTTATTACTACACGATCGAATACACCATCGCCAACAGCCAGAGGCGAAACGCCGAGTCTGAGAATGGGCAACCCAGATTCAATTGCAAGTTAAGAACCTCTAGAATTTTTCTATACTTTTCATTTTAAAATGATGTTGGTCGCATGTTTTATACCTAAACATTTAACACAATAGTGCTACCATTGAAATTGCACAACATTTTAAATTCTAAAAAGTTTTCTGACTCAAATAATAGCAAAATTTGCTCCGGATCAACTGATCAGTGATCCTTTATCACAAGAACTGTTTCTGAAATCGTATTTTGTTCAATTTCTGTTTTGCACTCTCGTAACAGCATGATTAGACCGAAATAACATGTATATACCACACGGCGTTTAATAGAATATGCTACACTATAAAGTCTTACTTCTAGTTAGGACCTTTTCATTTAGAACGTATGATCCATACACTTTACTGATCCACGAATATCTACACGTGGATAGCTTATCTTGATTATTATAGAAGCTGTGGCGGTGATATATTCCTCTAAAAGAGACATAGCTGGGGTTTTACGACCGCCAAGCAACGATATATCTCGATTAGCATGTTGAATCACAGATTAGTTTGAATATTTGCATTTCTGTTTGAGACATCAGTGGGAAGCTTTAATCCGAAATCTAGCACGCATATGGGGGCTTTTGGAACCTATTTTCTCCTTCTTATTCATTTGGGATTATATTAAAACTAGGTTTCAAGTTGTTGCGATGAACGGCAAGCACAACAAGTCAATGTTCGCATAGATTTCTCGGAAAGATTGAAAGAGTCCGAGCACATGGTTTCTGTGTGTGTGTTGTCCACACAAAGAATGTTTACATGATACGTCACCACGTGGGCGGTACAAAAACTGCAGAGGCGGGAAATAAATAATGGGCCACCTGACTCATTGCCAGTCCGCCCGCGCTTTTTATCATATGCAAGCTGAAGACTGGTAAAACTAGTTTAGAAAAAGTGGTACCCAATAGCGGTTCTGTGTGTTTTAATCAACAAAAATTATCATTTTCATCGTAATGGGTGGATCGAGCTAGACTGGAAAAGATGGTATTTTAGTCGAGCGTTTAATCCTCCGATGAGTTCGATCAGCAAGGGTTGATTTAGTTTGTTTTTCGCTGTAAGATTTGGTGTAAAGATGACGTTTCGAGAGTAAGCCTGGCCTTCGTCAGAGCAGACTGGTCACGCGGGCATCATCAGCTTACTCGCTAACGCAGAAAGACACCGTTTTTTTTTTCAAAACTAGTCGTATAGCATTTTATTCGCCGTCAGCTGTTATAGATGCTGTATGCCGCGCGTTGTTTCAATGCTCAGCTTCGACTCCTTTGCGAGCAAGTTGACTTAATCAACACCTCAAAGTTACCCTTTTTTGCATTAAGTACTGTATTTCTTGGCGATTCTAGAGGTATCGTCAGCTTTCATGGGGAATCGCGAGTTATAATAGTCGTTTCATCCCGGCTGCTTGAACAAATTACACTTTACAGCATGTCATTTGAAAATGAAAATAATCGGCAGCGAGTTCATCATGTACTTGATAATAACTAAAGAGCTATCCTCTTGGTTTTTACTCACATGTCATTTTTGAGTTAGAAGTGGAAAATACGAGATTTGAGTATTGGCAGCCGATCGGTGGCTATTTTCTCTGTCACTTCCTGCCTCCAGTAGAACAGAAAACAACAACAAGCGAAACCGAAACTGATAGCTACGAAGCTACAAACAGCAAGAGCTGGCCTAAAAGCAAGCACAAAGAAAAAAGTATAGAAACATGAACAGCCTGAACATTTTTGAAAGGTCAATTTTAGTGAACGTGTCTGTTATAAAGTAGGTTTTAGAACACCCTGCTACTGAAACTTCTTTATCAGACGGTCTTGTTTTGATGAAGGAAAGCGACGTAATACATGTTAAATCATTGGTTGACACAGCTGTCTGTCTAGACGATTCCGTTTGAACCAGAAGGGCGGAAGCCTTAATTTATTGGTTATACAGTGTAACCTGTAATTTCTTCTCAGTTGCGCAACAGAGCGATTTTCTGCTGCCGGAGACCGACCAGATTGTGAACGGAAACTCGGTTTTTACTGTCCATATATTTAGTATGCCAGTCTCTAAACATTTTCATGCTGGAAGTGTAAAATGTCTTTCAAACACTGAATAGGTTTCTTTTATTGCTATTAGTTTTTACAAGTCGAGAGGGCGTTCCGGTGTTAAGAGGGCCGTCTTTGGATATGCGCTTTTATTACAAATTATTTCCTGTTGCAAAAGGGGCGTACATCAGACAAATGCGGTATGTTTTGAAAGAGCGAGCGGCGAGTCAAAGCCTCGTTTTCGGTTCTTTTATTGACACCTAGTGGCTAGCGATAATTCACCCGATTGATGTTTGCGTCTTGATTATAACGTTCTCTTTGTGTTCAAGAACCCACTGAATAGTCTGGTGACCCAACGAATAACAATCAGACTGATTTTATCATCAGGAAGTGGTGGAGCAAGTTATGGTGACCGACGCCACAACGTCGGATGTTCTAGCTTTTATTACTAAACAAGAACGGTCTTCGTGCGAAACTTCTCATTCTTTATTTTCCCATAGCATTTCGCTTTTTGGGGGAGTCAAGGTAACAAGAAATGATAATAATACCTTGTGTTTTCCCATAGATACTAAAACAAAAAATTGCCGTCCCCCCTCGAGAGAATGAAAAACTACCTCAACTTTTTTGTTGTTGCTGTCCATATACATATAAATATGACCTACAGCTACCTTTGAACTTTTGGCACGAATTACCAACGAAAGTTCTACGGAAAACTTTCTTTGATAAAAATGTAAGGTTTTTGTTCCAAAAGATTGTGTTTTGTGTGTAAAAACAACGATTAAAGTGATTTGAAGTAATGACAGTAGCGTAGGTATTGTCCTTGTATAAAAGGCTGCATGATGACAGACGGTCTGGCATCCTCAGTTACAAGTGTCTCCGAAGAATAACGGAAAGAAATGTCAACAATTAAGGTGGACAGTGGGTTAAAGTGGTGTAATGAAAGCCCAGGAGCTGCTTGACTATGGGAATCAGAAATCCCACGCCGCAGTGCCGAGGAAGACCAAAATAAATTTTGAGAAGAATCGTGACAAGAGAAGGAGAAGATAGCATGGAGATCATGTTCCGAAATAGAACAGGATGTAAAGAGTAGGTTGCAAAGGTGACTTGCTTCCTCGTGAACCATGAGGCACGCCGTTGACTGACCGACCGACTGCTTAGGTTTTTTTTGCATATGAGTAGTAGATAGGAGGCAAAATACCCGGGATTTTCATTTTCCCCTCTTATCCACCGCAAAAATTTCAAAATAGCCAG
>JAOBYE010716825.1:0-10785 GCA_025403585.1 Parazoanthus swiftii
TCCATGAAATGATCCACTTTCCCGATCTTTTTCAAAACCGGGATATTCAACGGGAATCAATTGAGATTTTCATACCATAGGGTACCCAATTTAAGAGTTTTGATGTTATACTTGTTTTTACAGCTGACTTCAGTTTAATTTGCTGCACGAATCAAAACGGGCGTAAACATTTTAAAGCCAAACCGTGCAACAGACAGTGAGATCATACAGGTACATATATCAGCTAAAAAAATAAACTAAAAAAGAAAGAAAGTAAGTAAGAAAGAAAGAAAGGTGTAGATGACACTGGATCCTCGAGCATGGAATGGCGCATACAGCCGGTCTAACACATGAATGAGTTAGCTCCAAGGAGCCTTTGATTTGTTTTGTATGCACGTGTGTTTAATATTTTACCGTTTTACAAACTGCACTTTGGGTTATATTACGTTGTTTAATATTATCCTTTAATATACTCATGTATATTTCCTTGTATCTACAGTATAAAACTTTCATAGACATTTTTCTTCAACACTTTGTAATATTATCAACTTTGTTAGTCTTCAACATTTTGCAGAGCAGTTGAAAGACAGGGTGACCTTAACATGATACGCTCCAGTAGAGTACTACAAAATATTATCGAGTTCTAAGCAGAAACTGTAAAAGTCCGTCTACTGAAGTTTTGACGTTTTTGTTTCATATGCTGAATGTTTATCATTTCAAGGCTTGATTTCAAGATTGCGTTTGAATTTTCATCCACTGCTATCATTGAATAAATCTACTGCGTTCTCATCAAATCAGATTTGAGAAATTTGAGTTTGTAATTGCACAGAACTACACATCGTGGCGCAGAATTACAAAATAATTGCACTGCTCTTAACCAATAGGCATCCAGTTTATTTTTCCTCGTATGTGATTAAGTATGTAATATTTTGTTCAAAAAGTACAAAACTTCTACATGTGAACAAAATCTCCGCCACTCTCCCTAGTAAAAAACAACAATGAGAGGAAACAGTCCAGGCGGGCGCGTGCGCAAGCATTTTCCCGCCACTTGGACAACGAACGCGCGACCAGCCATTGCCTGGTCGCTAAGTTTTAGCGTTTTTGCTCAAAATGGCTCGATAATACTTTCACTGACACTCTTCATTTATTTTTTTTTTTCATGTATTTGATCAACAAGTAATCATACCATTTCTCGTTCACTTTGGAAATGATTTGCACTGGAGTGTTTTTCAAGGTTCTGAAACTGCTCCCGCCCTCCTGGTTCACCCCGCAATTTTGACACACTGAAAAATACTCTCATGTAAATTAATTCCAAACTGAATTGAAATAGTATGCCGAAGTCAAGAGGACGAGCGAGGCTGCGAGGCGGCAGTATTATAAAGCCGTGTGTGTATGGGATGCAGGGAGAAACAATCTCGATTTCCGCGTAACATGAGATAACAGAATTTTCGTCAACACAGCAACCAATCAGAGAGAGACTTTTTGAGGAGTAGAGCCGATCAGAGCACCTGTTCTTTAGTGCCTGTGCTCGTGCTCATGGCCTTTTCGAGTGCGAGTCTTGTTGAATTTTGGAGTCGAAAGGTGACTAAAATGACCAGTTTTTTGCATGCACTGTAGTTGCGTTTATTTATTGTTAGATACTCGGGTGCTCTTCTGTCAAGTGTTCTTGGAAACTAAAACTCGTTTAGCAGCCGCTTGGCAACAGACAGAAACAACTCATATTTTGTCAGCTTTTTGAAATAAAGGAAGGAAGCTTAAATTTTCCAATTTTTGCCTTTTACGGATTACAAGTTTAAAAAGCAGAATTTGGCTGAATTCCTTTTTAGTTTCCAAGAATATAGTTAAAGATATGGTGTTTAAAAATCTGATGGTTAAAGTCACAGTTCCATAGTAACTTATTTTAAAACATCTGCTTCAATATCACATTTACATTTTGTTCTAAATATTCAGTTTTTATCTTGCTATTTGGCACTTAGCGATAGTTACTACTAATTGCATGCTGCTTCTAATGTTTCCGCTATACGGGGGTCAAAGCTTGTGTTGGCAACATTTGAAAGTTCTTCGGATATCTTCGTTAATCTTCACAAAATATTGGAAAATCTTCGGTATCATCGAAAGTCTTCACAAGTCTTTGCAACTCCTCAAAATGTCTTTGACAATCTTCGGCAACCGTTTAAAATTATGTAAATATTTTTTTGAACAATTTCAAAACATTTTGGAGAATCAGTGAAAATCTTCGGAAAATCTTCGGAAATCGTTTCAGTTGATAGATGTTGACAAGCTGATCGAGACCGTTTCCTTGCGTTATAACTTAGATGCCGCTTGCCTTTCATGTCCACGATCTCCAGCCAGAACCGGATTATACGTTGGCCTTTTCCGTTGAGGTTTTGTCTAGCGCCCCCTCAGTATTTGTCTTAAAACAACCAAATAATTATTAGGGGGCTATATAGATAGAGCAAATCCAAATTCTACTGGTATTTGGAGACCGAACTGAGTTCAGGTCTATACCGGCTTCCCGTGGTAAAATAGATACTGATAGCAGTCCCACCGCCACGTTGTCTGTCGAGCTTATCTTTCCGTTGGAGATTGTATCCCTCAGTTTGAAGTTCTGAGTCTATCCAAGAAGGGTTAAGCCAGGTTTCATTTGGACACATGCTGTGAATGGTATTTCGTGTAGGAGAGTCGTTATTTCGCTGATGTGTTTAGATGTCTGATTAGCTGAGACCAGCCCGGGTTGAGGTAGATATCACCAGATAATAAAACCATAGCTAAAGCAATAGTGGATGGTTTTAAACATGTTAAATGCCTTTGCTTTCGTCGAAGACAAGTTACCATGGTGGCTTCATATGCTTGCATGCTGACTATTTGGTACTTTTGAAGCCACTAAGCTTTGGCCAAATTGAAATCTCTTAGTATTATTATAATTTTGGGAAATTCTAGTCAGTGAAACTCTGATAGCTTTTACGACAAGAAGCAGCATAACAAGTTTGCGAGAGATCAGCGAAATGTCAGATAACTCCGAGGCTGTGATCTCGCCGCCATCTTAAAACCAGGATCCAATGAGAGAAAATTAGCATTATTTGTTTTGAAATCCTAAAATACTGACATGATGTATCTTATGTTGCGAAATTGGAGTTGTTTACAAAATAATTAAAAAGATAATTTTGCAAAGAGCCGCTACTTGATGTCGTTTGCATTTTTTGCATCAATGTGTCTCATTGATGGACTTTCTACCTTGAGTGCATGAGTGTAGTTCAGACACATTTAAAGTGGGCGAAGTTTTAGGATTAAGTAGTGCTTGTTATGCAAATCGAAAAAGAAGACGGAACGAACAAATGTTATCTGTTTTATGGAACCGATGCTTCAGATAAGTTCAAACATTACTCTGCTGTGGATATCAATATTGGGAGTCAGACTGCGGTTGATTTACAAAATATTATTAAGATGAACCTTTTATGAAAATGAAAAGGTCGTTCCAATGATTTCTATTTTCATAAGGCTTTCTATACTGTTTGTATTTTAAATTATTACTAGTTTCTAATACGTGCATGTAACCATTTATTTTACTGAAAAGGATTATGGATGGAGAAGTGAACTAAAACTAAACAGCTTGTTTTGACTTTAGATCAACTCAGTGTGGTAAAATGTTATTTTTTATTAACAAAAATAATAGTTATATTGATAATAATATTGATAATGATAATGATAATAACAATAATAATGATAATAATAATAATAATAATGATAATAATGATAAAAATAATTTATAATAATTAAAATTAGAATTGGCTATCCACGCCGAGAAACAGCGGGTTTGATTTCTTGCCTGCCATTATGTCGTGAGGCGTATGGGGTTTTTAATTTTTCATATTAATCTTTCGGCCTAAGTGGCATGCTGTCAGGTTCAAACAAAACGATATGATGAATTATTAATTACTTTGAGAGCAAACCGCTCAATTCTCACATAAATATCAAGACGTCCCTTTACAAGCAACAAGAAACATGAAAGACGATGGAATTGACGAAACCTTTTTACTTATTTTGGTTTAAGTGCCATTAAAACTGAACGTTGCAGAGACAAAGTCAATTTCTCCGACGAGTTGAACTTGTAAGAGCTTTTTTCGGTGTTTGGTAAGTTTCTTTTTCTTATTTGCTTTTAATTCAGTTGCACTGATCTCAGAATAACGCGATTTTTACTCTCCAAATCTATTCGCTTAACTTTTTCGCGAAGTTGTCAAAGCTTGGCCTGCATGAAACGTTCCCTTTTAGACCCTGACAAACTAAAGTTATTAAGACCGAAGTTACATGTCAAGTATAGTTTACCTACTTGTAAGTAAGTTGGAATTTCTTCCATATTAAGCGGCACGAGCTGTTTGCTTGAGTGATAAAACACAGCGTTTCTCAGTTGACTTGAACCACAGACGAGATATGGTAAAGAGTTTGCTGAACTGAGCCAAATCTGCTCTGACTGAAATATTAGTATTCAACTCGACTAAAAGCTTGCAGTTTTATGACTATCAACGAGCAACCTGTCAGCTTGGTCGCTTGGTAAAACTATTTTTCAAAAACTCATTTTCTAGACATCCATTTTTTAAAAATATTCAAAATTCACTTACTGGACATCATTTTGGAATCAATTCGATTTTGCCGAACTTCGTAAGAGAATTGTAGCTTTCTATAAGTTGGATAATATCTACAGAGAGTTTTTCATTAAATTTCGATAAATATTAAACAGGAGAGTTTTCAGTTTTGCTTCTCTGAAAGGCTTAAGCTGAAAATAACACATTTGCAAACAACAATAATAGTGTAGGGAGTTTTTTCACGAACCGTTACTTTTGAAAATTTTGGAAACAAATTTGAGTTTACGTAACCAATATATTTTTGTCAGGTTTTTCATAAAAAATGAGCGTATTTTAATTTTAGTCATGAGTCAATAGTCACTGCACACTGTCAAAAGACAGTGTAGTATTAATAAAAAGGGATTCGTGGCGGAAATTCTCCATACAGCAGCGTTTAACTGAAGTTTGAAAAACTTTTCATTAAGTTTAGATAAATATTAAACATCATTGTATTAAGCTAAAAAATTCAAATGATGCCATGCATGTTGTTTGGGATATATAATTGAATTCAGTATTGAAAAGTGTATTTTAATTATGTTGACATCAGGACAGAAAATAGTTGCAATCTAATACCAAACAATATTTTGAGATTATTATGAATGGACTGCAATTAGTAGGCAACTGACAAACGAGGATATACAAAGCCTCTATCGGTCTGCAACTAAAAAACTACTGGCCTGTGTCTTTCCTTTCTTCAATCTTTTCCTCTAACTCACTGAAGCATGTGATGATCGACGCACACTGAGCTGTGAGTTTCAATGCATATTTTACTCCCAAAGTTTTGGTAAAACATTTTAGTGTAGCAATAGTCAGCTTGAACTGAATCAGTGGCTTGGCTTCAGTTTTTGTTTATGTTTTTCAGTCCATTGTTAAATCTTTTAGCTTTTAAATTCGTACTTTTGCAAATCTGTTGAAGTAAAACTATTTTTAAATTCGTACTCCTGCGCATCTGTTGGAGTAAAACTAAAAATAAATTATATAAACTAACAAAAAACAAATGGCACTCTTTTCTCAATAGCCAAGCAATTTTGGCCGAGGTTTAGCTATAGGCAATATATTGGCAAATTTCAGTCTCAAATCGGCCTTTTTTTGCTTATTTTTTAAGCGTAAAAAGTTTGTTTGGGTTTTTAGACTTTGAGTCTGAAATGGCTCTAATTTGGCAAATCTGATCCTCGCTATTCTTATATAAAGTTTGTTCTTATAAAAAAACGCGTTTTCATTTTTTGTTACTCATTCGCTATGACAGCTTAGATCGCAATATTTTAACAGTTGGACTAAGGTAAATAATTAGCGCTGATAGTTGAGACAAAAATTGTCAGTAAATTTTCAGCTACAACAGATAAGCGGATTTCTTTTTGTCAGTTAAAGTGGATTACGTCAAAACCCATATTGGTAACACATTTTTCGTTGACCCTGTTGTTGCATGAGTATTGTTATAAACTTTAAGCCTCTAGGAAGACAAATTCTTTTAGTTTTGTTTATAGAGAACGACTATTATCTTTCGTGCAGATATCGGGCCATAAATAAGAAAAAAATACACTGTCAGTCCACGTGTTGGTCTTTACTTCACAAAGAAAATTAAACACTGAATTTTCAGTAATTTCTATAATTCATGGCGTATTTTCAGTCATAAATTTTTCAAATATAGGCAAAGAGCCCAAGGAGTGATTCCATCCATGCAAAGCTTGCAATTATGTGTTTGGATCAGATTTATAAACCATTCGATAATAAAAAAAACGGCAACACACTTCGTCGAATTCGCTGAAGATCTTTTTTTTCTTGAGTATTCTTAAGTTTTAGGACGAGTCTCAGTCTCACATGTTCTTAAATTGTCCTTAATTTATGTTTCAGAGCTTTATTTTAATGAATTATCTGTTTACGCTCAGTTTAAAGGCAGTTACCCAAATCTAACTTTTAACTAATCAGCGGATGTACTCAAAATTCATAGTACTTCAACTAGTTATACCCGAATTTATTCAACGTCTGTGAAAACTAAAATATCCTGTTCACCAAACTCAAATGTTTACGGCCAATTTGACGATATTACAGAAGCGATTTTCAATTTCGTTTTCAACATTTGTAGAGTTAGTTAAGGTTTTTTTTCTTAGCTTCAGCTTTATGTATATGTTCTCATCTTGCATGTCGGCAATAAACGTTTTCCATTTTCAGCCTTGACGGTTGTTTGCACGGTTTATATAAAAAGGAGGGCATGTATCTTGTTCAGATTGCATGCATGAAGGAAGCAAAATGCGATCACTCTGACAGCGCATGGCGGTATAGGCTTGGTAACCCACCGCATGTTCGGGAATGAGCCCGCGTTCTCCCTCGGAGCAGCGGCTGGATACCGAGGGTAACAGTACAGCTGCCTTTCCATTAGTCATTTCTTGTTTTGCATCAGAAACATCCAACCCAAGCTAAATAGTACACCCAGTATGAGGAGGATTCTAGTTCTCAGCTAGATTTTATAGTTTCGACATTTTCGTGAAACTAAAACAAGAACATTTCATAGTGTTTTCTTATAACAGTCGCAGCGGGCACATTCTCCATCTTGGCTAACTTCCAACTGAGAGTTTTCAAAAACTGGAAACCATGAATATATCAACGGACCAGCATTATTTAAAGCACAGCTGTCGTACGTGTGAGGAAGTTGTCATTTTTGTGCGATAAACTGAAAAATTTCGCACTGACTTAGTGACCGCTATACATCAAGCCTGTAAGGCTATACTAGTCACAGAGCTGAAACCCGGTGTCGCAGAGTAATCTGCTAAGTGTCCATTTATGAACCACTTGCCTCCTCCGAGGGAAACACTGAAGGTATCTTTCAAATAATCGCTGTGAGATACGGTTTTCACCTAACGTAGGTTTTTTGAGCTTGCTCTTCTTTCAAACTGAATTTAGTCAATTTCTTCTGGTGCGAAATATTAATTATAAGCACATCTTATGCTGCGAGTAGACAAGTGTGGACTTATAAGCATGAATTCACTCGTATGAGAAAAAACTTAAATTTTTATATTTTTTTAACAAAATCTTTGGCAGTTTCTTAACGACTGTTTTTATGTACCTCAATCAGGTCATGAAAATTTTCTAAACGGTCTTATTTTCTTCTTTTTTAATGCCCGACCGGAAGAAGAGACTGCCAAACGTATATTTTACCAATATTCAAATTGTGCAATGTAACTGCTCTCGCTCACTTGATGGAACAGCTGTTGGGAGAAATGTTTCACCAAAAAATGATAACTTGTGTTTACAAGTTGATCAATCAGACTGGACGACGGCTTTCTTAGTGAGCTCTCAGCTGCAATCCATTATAAAACGGTAATGTTCCTTGATGTTTCAGGCGCGTGCACTTTGGTAGCATAAGCTTTCAATTGTAATCTAAAGAAATTGATATGGGGAAGGTAAAAGGTAAACTGGTAATTATAGATATTGTTATCAGCTTTGCAAAAAATATATTTGATATTATCTTAAAAGCTTATTTGCTCACGAGGCTCAGATACATACGGAGTAACTAAAGTTCTTTTTCTGCCTTTGGATTAGGATGAGAGTTAAGGGACGAGCCATCTGACAGAGATAAGCCAGACTTTTCATGAAGAGAAATTGCTAACGATTTTCAGGTGAAGGTAATTGTCGGTAGACCTTGCAGAATCAATCCATCGAGTGGAAAGAGAGAAATACTAGTTATGAATTAAACTGCATGCTGACAATGTCTTAAAGCAAAGTAATATTCTAAAGTGCTTTGATTATTCTAAAGACTGCAAACTTTTTGATTTTGAGTGCTCTGCTGTTGTAATCTAGCTTTCAGAAAAAACCACTTTATGTTCTAAAATTAAACTACAAATTGAAAGAATGGAAATAATCCAAAAGTCCTTTTAAAAATAGCGCTAACAGTGGGTTTGTTTTCCCTTCAGTTTTTCTCAAGTTTTATTTGTTTATTATACCACCCAAAAGGCAAAGATAAATGTCATGACCGCGAAAAATAGCCAAATAACAAAAAAATGCAAGCACAGAGTGACGTACAGGTTATTTGCAAGTAACATAGCAGTCAAGAACTAACCCAGAAAAAAAAGTTTTTTTCCTTTTAATCTAGTTGAGTTTTTCTAATTTTACTTCACAGCTACAAGAAAGCAATGCCATTTACCTGCGGATCAAACTTCGCATTCTCGGTGAGTCAGGTGTTTTTCATGCAAAGTTGTCAAATTGAATTCGCTGTCCTGGCTTACGTAATTTTAACGCACTTTGAAAAGTATTCTCGTGTTTTCTGTATTTTCCTAGCGTAATTTTCTTACTGTTGACTTGCTTGGTCTGTTTGTTTAAATTGTCTGCATTGTAATTTGTTTTTTTTCCGGTGGAATAGCGCGGCATGGTTCTTAATGTTCCTTTCTATTCCTTCCCCACTGCATTTGTTTTTCCTTTGTTATTACATATTTTGTAACAACGTTTTACTTTTTTACTATTACTTATGTACACATACGCAGTGAAAAAGGATTAAGTAAAAAAAAATCAACCCCAAACTGAACTCGAAGTAGCTTATAATTACTGCCACTAGCTGACTAGTTCTATTCAGTTTAGATATGAAAATTTGTATGAAAACAATAACCATTTTCAATTTATTTGCAGCTCCTCTCTATCATTTTTATGGTACGACTTGTCAACACCGAAGGTTAGTCCAAGAGCTAGTATCCCTGAATTAACACTTTCCATGATGTTAATGTTATCGGCTGAAGGGACAATAAATCAGCACTTTACTTTTGTGGCGATGATTGGCTGATCTTGTAGATGTGATAATTATATTTTTATTTTGCTGAAATGCTGCAGAGTTTTTATTCTGTCGAGGGGCTGTGAATTCGAATTTTTTGCGGACGTGTCAGGGAATATGGGGGCGGGGGCAAGCAATCCTCCGCCTCAATTGTAATGCAAAACCTGACCACTGAGATGAGCTACACGGCTGCTATCATGTGGGGAACACGGAGACACAAAAGCTTGTGCAAACGCATCCGAGAAGTATCTTCTTTTTATAAACCTCGTCCAATAGTATTTTAATTGTAAGTAGATAATAGGTAATCAATCACTAGTAGTTTTTCGTTTTCCCTAGCCGGTTTCATTTCCATTAGTTTTCTCATTCAGTTTAAGTTTTTATTTTAAAAATACTTTGTAAAGCGCCTTGGACTGAAAAGGAAATGAGCGCTATAAAAGTTTAATTTTATTATTGTTATTATTATTATTATCATTATTATTATTAAACCAGGGGAGTTCTAAAGCATTTTGTGTTTGTATGCTTGATGGTTGTGAGTTTCACTACCAGAGCCTGAATGGGATATTAATTGTTAAATCGTCCGAACGACTTGTCACTCAGTTGCTTAAAGCAGATACGTGCCAACAAACAGTCAACCTTCCCGTTAGGATAATACTAAAAGTAACCCGTGTTTATATTCGATATATTGTTTAATTAAAAAACGGGCGGCAGCTAAACAGCTGATGTGGTCGTTCATTACCGAGATATTTTCTAAATAGGCTTGCTAAGACTTGTCCAAGTACACTTTACAGACTCGTTATTTTGACGACGGAGGCGAATTTCTTTGCGTTCTTTAACAGTCAGTCTCTTGTTATGGCCACCAGATATTCACCTCGGTGTCTTACTCCCAATAAAAACAGTTTATTGGCCGATTGGAAGGCGCATAGCCGCTGCAGTGCCACTAGCCGTCCGTGACGTTAACAGCGACGCGTCCCTATTGCCTGGTCACAACCTCACGTACCAGATACTGGATAGCGCGTGCGACATTGAGAGCGGCCTTCGGAGGATAGAAGCATCAAGAAAAGCTGATGTTTTCGTAGGTCCTGGATGCTCTACCGTCTTGCAACCCTTGGCACTGTTGGCTAAGATTTGGGATAAACCCGTAGTAACCTATGCGGCGTCATCAAACATATTTATTGATAAAGCAAAATATTCAACACTAACAACAGTGACGGCTTACGCAAGACGAAATTCTCAATACACGCCAAGGTATAACCATGTCTACTTACTTTAAAATTTGCGGTGACTATAGAAAAGTAGAGAAGAGAAGAGAAGAGAAGAGAAGAGAAGAGAAGAAAAGCAATAGATAGATAGATATATAGATAGATAGATAGACAGACAGACAGACAGACAGACAGACAGACAGACAGACAGATAGATAGATAGATAGATAGA
>JAOBYE010716836.1:0-10784 GCA_025403585.1 Parazoanthus swiftii
TCTGACAGTAATTCGGTGTTTTCTTCTTCCACGTTCTTGTTGTTGTTGTTGTCCACCCCGAGTCCCTCGATATCTTAAGATATTGTTGATCTTGAGCTTGTGTAGGATTGTTGGAGAAGTTCGGTGCTTATGTGAGTGACGGATATCCATGAGCTGACAGCGGGAGTAGGTGATTTTTGAGAAGCTAAAATGCAAATTCCGACGTTCCTTTAGTTGAGCACTTTCAATGATTTCTATTCTTGACTTGAGATTTAGCCGTTTACCGATTGTTGGGCCAGGATTAACCGAAATATCCATATAGATCGTGATATCAAGGTCAAGATTGTGTCCAGGTATAGAAAGGCACAGATAACCATGCTTGTTCCAATTGCTTTGCGGAATTAGCACTTGATGAAATCTATGGTAACTTGTTACTTTCACAACATGCTGAACAGAGCAAGGAATCATCAGCTCGATTTTCAATATCGAACTTATCTGAGTGGCAATTAGATATTCAGGGTGACTTGATTTGAAGCTTCGAAAGCTTCCATAGGTATTAGTAGGTGGTCGATCGCTTAATAAAGTCGAAAGTAATAAAATAAACGAGAGCGTAAAAGTTGTGGCAGCCATGTTGGCGCGCAATATGCCGTAAGGGAGTCTGTATTCATTGTAATCAGCGGCAACTACGAATACGAAACTGGATTATTAAGATCGTGATCAGGGACTGAGATTAGGAAGAGTTTCAGCAATGTCCATCGTAGTACTTGCCAGCTAGTGAAGTTTAATTTAATAATTACTAGTTCTTATTTTTACGCATTAAGATTTTGTTTCTAAAGCTGTTTGAAATGAGCCCTAATTTTAAATCCTTCCTCATAAGCAGTTTGACGATAAGTGCTGAGTTGAATATATATATGTTTACAGTTTACCTGAAATCCATTTACAGAGATCTTACAGGGAATCCTTTGGTGTGTAGTTGTGACTTGACAAAAGCTTTCAGTGGCGTAGATGAAACGACGGTTGACATATACGGCACTTGCCGAAATAAAATGGGAGGAACTAACGAACAGTTGTCGTCGTTTGTGAACAGACCTGAGTGCGGTAAGTATAGCGTTTTGTAGAGGTTTACCTGGAACAGCTTACATCAATGAGAAAAAATAATGAACAACTAATCCCCCCCCAAAAAAAATAGAAAAAAATCTGTTGCATTGCTTGTACACACCAGTTCATTTTTTACATCTCGATACAAATTGGTCTGACCCATTGAAATGTTTGAACAATCTACGGGTGTCCATTTTAGACCCGGCTCGCTCTATATTCCTCCCCTGTAACAGTAATGTATACCTGTGCCCAATGTCCGCGCTGGCTTCTGAATGAGCTGTCATGTAGCAAATAGTAAGCCTCAGTAGTTTTATTATGTACTAAGATCTCATGTTTATTGTAAAAAGAGCCTCATTCTTCTTATAAAATATTTCTTAAAAAATGCGTGGAAGATTCAGACCGACAAGGGTTAGATATTTTGTAAACGTACTTTAACTCGTACAAAGCAGTTTATGCATACCACGAATGATACAGACAAGTTCCATTGTTTCTAACTCTACATCGTTATATTGCAGCAAATGGCAGCCTCGTTTGCTACACTTTTCATGACACTGACACAACGTGGTTGCAGGCCGAGGCCGCATGCCACAATATGAACGCACACCTAGTTACCATGGAAACTAACAAGGAATGGGAGACAGTGAGGGGACTGATTAGAGAAAAGGTGGGAGATAGCCCTGTTAACCATCACTAGTTTATAGGACTCCGCCGAGTAAATGATGTGTGGACGTGGATCGAGCCAGAAGGTGTGTATCGTGGCACAGTGGCTACAAATGACCCACGTTGGGAGTACGATGAACCGAGCAATAAATTCTCCGAGCCCTGTGCTGAAATCCAGTCGTCTTATCGGACCCAAAAAGGTCATTTCAATAATGTCATTTGCAACCAAAAACCATCGAGTTCTTATCACCGTGGGTACATATGCGAATATTCTACATAGTATTAGAACAGCATTCAAACCTGTACCCATATGGTAATGCATCTCAATAGATAAAGCTGAAACAAGAAATCAAGCCGTTGTGTGTTTCGTTTATTTTTTTTAAAGTATTTACAAGTGTAGTTTTGAAACGTAAGCCTCTTCACAGGGACAAAAGTTTTGTTTGGTCACGGATGCACTATTTTAAGTCATATTCGGCATCAATAGGTTGATTGATAAAATATAATAATATTTATGTCACAAGATTGTTTTGTGTCATTGCTATGCGACAATGATTTCAAAACTGCAAAGTTAATTCATTTATGGCCATTTCATATTGACACTGCTAGGGATAGCAAAAGGGACACTGCAAGTACTGATCTTCAAAAACGGCATGAATTGAATGACTTCATCATTGACATGCAACGTTTGTTGTGAAATTGACTCCCCCCACACCTTCTCCCCATAAATATTGATGTTTTTTTCCAAAAGGCCTAAACGTTTAAGGGTCTGAGTTAGCTTACCTTGATTAGATATAAACTGGCAAAAATATATGAATAAAAAACCCTAATAGGGACAAAAACGCGCTTAAGGAAACACAGGGAAAAATTTTCCCCAAAATTCCCCTTTTGAAAAACGTGATATATATACAGTGCGAACTCAGAGTACCACGAGACGAGTTCACACTTCGGTGGCCCGAACTACCAATAAGTATTGGAAACGATTACTATGGTCTTCGGTTAAATATCGCAGTTTTAAGCAATAGTATGGGGAATTTGAATTTCCCGTAAGATATTATGAACAACAATAAAAATTCACTGTTTACTCGAGGCTTCTTGTGCAGTTGTCACTCCTTGTGTTTATGGCGGGTTTTGCAGTGGTTCGGAGGCAAATTGAGGGACTGCGGGAAAATTGAAAATCTTGTAACACCTACGATTTTCAGTACCTTAGACAAACAAGGAGCAAAAAAAAAAGCATTCAACGCCATTTATCGTTGGATATTGGGTGCAAAACTGAAGGAGAATACCGTAAAAATTCCGAAAATAAGCCCCTCCATGTATAAGCCCCTCCAAATATAAGCCCTTCAACTTGAAACACCCCGGGGGCTTATATTTGGAAATTGCCCTCAAATGCAAAATTAAACAAAGCAAAAATGCTAAAGGAACAAAACTTTATTTATATTCAAAAGATATACTACGTACACCAAATGTCAATAAAGTTCACAGTTTATTGATGTTTATGAAGTTCTTGCTTCACTTTTTGTTAAGATTCATTTTTTTGTGTGTGAACAGTTATTGTTGACGTCACCTTACCTTTGAACTGAGTACATGCGTTTTCAACAAAGTAATTTGCAGTTTTGTTTTTAAGTTTGCTTGGCTGAGTTTTTAAAAGATCTACGTCCGGGTCATGTAGCAGACATCACGCAAGTTTCAGTAAAAACTTTGTGCAAATTACTGACATAAATTTCCTTCCAAGTATAAGCCCAGCCGATTTTGAAAGGCAACTTTCCCTGTGTATATAAGCCCCTCCAAAAATAAGCGCCTCAAAAAGGGCCTTTGAAAAATATAAGCCCCGGGGCTTATTTTCGGAATTTTACGGTATTCTAAAACGGGGCGGATTATGGAAAGGTACACCTTTGCGGGAATAATGTTAGGACGCAGGAGACGGAGGATATATACACGTATTTCTGTCATCAAATTGATATGATTAGTCCACTGAGGTCGTCTTGAACAAAACTCCGAGATAATTGTGTGAGACGACTCTTTCAGTGTGGTTTCCGTTTACGGACATTCTCAGAAGTAGTGATGTTGTACACCAAAGCATATTGTTCCTTATTGCATGAGCTAGATTGAACTTGAATGGTCGCTTAGGACCTTCGAGGAACGCGAGCAAGGGTGTGTGTCCGAAAGAGAAAAAGGGAGTTATGTAACTTCACTGACTGCGTACGCTCTGAGAGAAAGTTTGAAATCCACTTAAATGCGAATTTCAGATGACGTTAATGTTAACATTTTCCCTCATTAGCATTATGCAGCATAAAACAAAAGTCAGGGTTGAACCAAAAAGAGTCCAGAAATTGATAGTACATAGAACAATAAGTATTAACTGCAAACATTAGCGTGATATATCAGATAAATAAGTAGCAATAAGTCTTTAAAAACGTTTAAAATTACAGAAAATGTGTGGCTAAATTATTCTTAAATAAAACTCAAATTTTCAGATTGTACTAATTGTTATATGCTTTGTCAAGTTACGGACTCATTTTGGTTTTATCTTAAATTTGTTTTTATGCTGTATTATGCTAATGAGGCAAAATATAAAAAATGAAGTTGGCCTATAGATTAAATAGGGATGTTATGCCAGTCCTGTTTAAGCATCTAAGTGTAAAATTTTAATACAGATCGAGGGAAGCAGCGTACTAGGTGGTCGGGTTGCTTTAGGATTGTTTGTTTGATTGTTCCCTTGGATCTGATCGCTTTCCGTTTGTGTTAGCTTCTGTAATCTTATTTGTTTTGTTGGAGTCTGTAAATCCCAGCGACTGGAATTTATTTTAGCTGTTATTCAGTAACTGTGCTCAGTTGGTGGACAGCTCAGCGCCTAGAATGGACTGCAATTCATTTAGAACTTGCACACATTCTAGAAATCCTACTGATGCTCGACAAAAATTTCTTGTTTTCTATAAAACTCGAAATTCGCCGCCACCCACGACGCGCTTATAGTGTACCAAAAAACGTTTTGCTGCAGATTATTAGACTGTATATTTGCCTTTATATGAATTATATATATCATTGTATGGTTTAGTAAGTCTATAATGATGTTTTGAGAATAGCTTAATCAAAACTGAACATCATCGGAGAAAAAAAAAACACTTTGACGAAAGAACAGCCCTTGTTCTTGAAAATGTTGTTTTGACACGTAAGGCGATAAACGTCTCTCACTCTCTGTAGTTAAAAAAAAAATCTGCTGTTCAGGCTACACGTTCTTTCCTGTTTCTGGGAGGCCTGTGATCCTCGAGTTCTATACACACCTACACTTGCACTTGCACATTCACAAACCTTAAAATTGTGCTAATTTATTTAAAACGCCAAAGTCATCTGTTTTCAACCGGTGGTCTGCTTTTCATCGGCTACGGCCGTGAAAGGTCAACAACGATTTTCGACCATCGTTTACCATTTATGACAATTATCTTTATATATTTTTGTTTAGGATCAATGGACAGCGGTTATGCGCGACAGACTACTTGAATCGGCCATAGTTAGTCTCGCTCGACTAACTATGAATCGGCCTACCAAATTTCAAGACGGTCTCAGTATGCACTTCTTTTTTTTAAACACTTTAGCGTTAAATAAATAGGATGGGAACATTTTGAGCACATCGCCAAGGTTTTTCAAACCCAAATTAAACTTGCAGCACGTGTATTTCAGCTAACGAGTTGTCTTTTGAAGCTAACTGGATGAATTCTTCACTTGTATTTTATGTAAAATGTGTTATGCAACATTGTCTTACATGTTTCCTTTTAAATTGGGAAAAGTTTAAAAAGAAACATGTTGCAAGATGCTGCAACTTTGCTAAAATAAAAGTTTTAAAAAACTCAACATTGCCGCCAATATCTTGAACAAATTGCGAGACAACTGTTGCCGTAGCAACATCTCTTATTCAAAAATTTGATTAATGAAACGTAATAAGTGAGTCCAAAGCTGCTTCCATCCAAATACCAAATACCAAGTTTGTATCTGTAGCTCTTTTTAAAATCGTGGGGATCCAAATAACCTCTGATCACTTCCTCATAAACGTTTATTTAGTGTTTTTCCAGAAGGTCCAAGCGTTCAAGGGCAAAATGTTGTCTAAAAGGTATATTTAGTTATTCCTGTATTTACGACGTGCTTGTAAATCCAGGATTGAAGTCAAGTAATTTTTCCATTATGAACATAAGATGCTATAAACTTAAAATGGGAGTGAACTGAGCAATAAGTTTTTGCACAATACCATAATTTTGTGAAATTTATTTATACGGACGTCTTGGGTTAATTCACAAAAGACGACAACCTTTCCGTTTTTCCTGCTTTTCCATATCGACAAGAGCCGTATATGGCAACCTCTGTTCCACTGAGATCACTTAAGCCTCCTGTTAGCTCGCAGCCACACAGTAGCGGGTTCTGGACAAGAAACCTGTAAATAAAAGTCAGGTGATTGACTATTAAACAATATACTTTACTTAGTGCTTTTCTCCCAACCAGTCGATGTGTAAAAAACCTTAAACTGGACTTCATTACATTTAGTTTTGGCAACAAAATAATAATACATAATGATAATTGAACTGAGTGGACTGCAAATTGTTCTTAAATCATACGCGTGATTTCGACGAGCGAGCGCGCTGCCCTCTAATCCCATTTTTTTCCCATTTATGTCCCTTAAGCTGAATTTTTAGTGAAAATAGCTTTCACGTTTGACCTTATCCGGCGTGGGTGCCTAGGCCCGGGGGGAGGGAGAAGGGAGGACGGCGGAAAATGCCTTCTGCCCGTAACTTTGAAACTATTCAATACATTTGAATAAAAGTTTGTAAAAGCAGAAAATTGGAAGAAAACTAGTTTGATGAAGACTGATGACATGTGACGTCAAAATGACTGTCAGAAGTTTGGGTTTCTATAAAATCCTGCTGAACGGCCACAGAAATTAAAAGCTTAGAACGTTACTGATCACACAAAAAAATAAATACATATCAGAAGCTGGTTTTCATGGAAATAAATTGGTGAAAAAATGAAATTTAAACACATAAAAATTGTTCTTTCACATTTTTTTAGGAAAAGCCACAACTTTTCGAATTCGAGTTTTTAGGCGAGTTTTATGGCCCAGTCATTGTACTTTCAGCTTGGGTTAAGGACTATTTCCATAATTGGAGGTAAACTTAGGGCAATCATTCGTTGCTTTAATCCATCTTAGAAATAGAACATCTCTGCCATACATAATTACTATATCTCAAGCAAATTAATGGCCTTCCAGTTTTGTTAAGTTAGTTTTTTAGTTGCCCAGTCGGCTAGTTTAATTTAAGTTAATTCTCCTTTCTTTTTCAGTTTAACCCTGTCCAGTCCAGGGGGGGGCAAATCTCCCCCCCCCAAAGGTTTTTTTCGTCATAACTTCAGAGCAATTTTGATTTCAAAGCTGAAATTCCACGACTATTCCTAATGTTATAGGCAATCTTTCTAAGTGTGTTTCAACAAGACGCTGGGTGTCCCGTTCTATGGTAACCGATTATTTAAAATTTCGAATGTATCTTATTATTTTGATAATATTTGACGTATTATAGTGATATTCCGAAGCTTTCACAGACTACAAATGGTATGCAAGAAGCAATTTCAGTAAAAAGGGGTAAAATGCTGAAAGTGGTTGTTAATTTTTTATTATTTATTTTTATAATTTGGCTATAAACTATGGATATTGGCCAGATATATCGACCTATTCTTTGGAAATTTGAGTGTAGGCAGAGCATTTTGGTGCATAATGAAATATGCCGGAAACATTATTTATATGAGGTCATCTTTACGTTATACAGCGATTTAACTGTACTATGAACTGCCACAAAGAACTATCATACCTCTACAGGGTCAATAAAATCTTTAAACTGTATGTTCCATGCGAATACTATGACTCGGCAAAATATATTGAAAAAAACTCCATAAATACCATTTGATGACGTCACTATGACGTTATTACACTTAAGTGCAATACACTACAACCAACGGATAGAGTATGCCCCATTGATCAATTGTACAAAGTTTTATCAAGTTTGGATTAAGACTAAGAGAGTTATGGAGGGGGGGGGACCCGCCCCCTCCTGGACTGAGAGACCTCAAAAAAGTTTGGACTGGATAGGGTTAATGTGGATTAAACTTTCCAAATATGGGAGTCAGGATGGCCTATTGGTTAGCGCTCGTGCCTCCTATTTACCTGGGATCGAACCCTGGGCTTCGCATGTTGGCTGACATTTATCGATCCCCTTCTGACTTCGAGGGTTTTTTACCGGGTTCCAAGGTTTTTCCTCCCTCCGCAAAATCGCCAATATCTGTGCCGTCGAGCGATTAAACATAAGCCACTGGCCTGGGAGAATGGGAAACCACTCCCAGCGCAACGACGTTAAAAAAAAGTTTATTTCTTTAATTTTTTTAGTCCAAATGGTGCAAACGACATGTTCTTGCCTTTGTTGTTGTTTTGAAACACTTAAAAAATATCTGGCGACAGAAGCCAAAAACATGAAATACAGACTAGTTCGTTTGTAGTATAACGTAGCAGGAAAAACGGTGGTATAACGGTTTGTAGTTACTAACTTGCGTTAAAATCGAAAAAAGGGTTTTTAGGACTTGATACTTACAGCTCCAATAACGACGTTGATCCGGTAAAAGTTCCCTTGACGATAGTTGTTATCTCGTTTTCCGTCATATCCCTGACAAACAAACATTTGTGCCTTTTACAAACAACTTGCAGTCATGTGTACATATCCACTGAACAGCTGTTGTCCATCAGGTGTTCATATTGGATAAGCTGTAAACGTCGATATATCTACCAACACAAAGGTCATGAGAAGGGGGTCATCAGATATTAGCCAAGATTAAAAACAAATGTGGGGCTTGGATGGAGCCCTGATATTAGCGAAGAGGTATATGAATGACTTCTGAAAGTATGACTATTGCATTTCGTATAAAATATGCTAATCCTTTGGTCGAAAGGAACTTGTCCTATGGATTAAGGGATTTGGTCACACCCTGTGAGCCACCCTTTAGTCCGCGATAGAGAGGAGTGATTAGATGAAACCAAACGAAGAAAACGTTTTGTTGAAACTACATGTTTTTAAGAGTTATATTGCTGAGTATCAATCAGTTTCTATCATCCTACTCCTTAAGTGAAATCGATAGTGAGGGGTGATCAAAAAACACACTTCTAGACGAGTTACTTACAGAGTCTCTAACAGAGTCAATCCTGTAAATGTTCCCTCGGCGATGGATTTTATCTTGTTGTATGGCAAATCCCTAACAAACAACAAAAAGCTGTGTTTTACCAGCAACCGACTAACAATCACGTAAATGCTCTGCCCGCTGGGTACGTTGACTGCCCTTTAAAGAACAATTGTTGGAAGCCAACTTAGTGTAGTCGGGTTTTAAGCAAATCTGTGTACTTCCATTGCTTTTCAGTTATTTTGCTGAATTTGTTTACCATAAATCCTTGCTTATAATTTCTTTCAGTTATTAGCACCTTCAGTTCAATAGCAGCCCCCTGCGTAATAAGCGCCCTCTGTTAAAAGCTCCCTCCCCCTCCTCCGCTTTTAAGCATAGAGACTTCATCAGTGATGATGTCATCTAATTCGTGTCAAAAAACGTGTTCACAAAGAATGGTGCAGAAGCGTTAATCCACCCTACAGCAAGAACGCACAAACAAACATCGGCAGAGTTTCTGAACCTCGTCAGCAAGTATTTCCCGAAAAATCACCGGTACAACAAGATTTTCAATCAAAACAACATAAAAGTTAGTTACAGCTGCACAGACAACCTGCAGCCCATTATCAAGAAACACAACAGAAAAATCCTTGAGGCAAGCAAGACACCCTCCACAGAAAACAACTGTAACTGCAGGAAAAAAAACCGACTGTCCTCTGAAAAACACTTGCCTCACTTTGAGCATCATCTACAACGCCAACGTATCAACGGAAAGTGACGCAAGGGGAATTGATTACATTGGACTAACAGAAGGAACTTTTAAACAATGTTACACGCAACACAAACTCTCTTTTCGGAACAGAAACTATTCAAACAGCACGGAACTATCGAAACATATCTGGACACTAAAGACAACAACAACGATTTTACAATTAACTGGAGTATTTTAGCTACCGCTCCGGCCTACAGCAACAAAAGTAAACTGTGCCACCTGTGCCTTACAGAAAACTTTATCAAATTAGAGCTAAGAAGCCGTCTTTGTTAAACAAAAGAACATAATCCATATCTAAATGCAGCCACGAGAGTAAGTTTCACCTAGTAAATTCCACAAAACGCCAACAATAGCTTTATATAATCTTTATTTCACGCAAACCACAATAGGGACCTAATTAACTACTTACCTAGTTTGTATATTAGAAGGTATGGTTTTATTGAATAAAGATCTGTCTGACGAGCGCTTAAGGCGCGAAACTCAGAGTCACAGAGAATCGATAGTTCAAGATCCAGAAAACATTTTTGTTTAAGCAACTTGTGTTTAAAAGCTGTATTATAAAATACTAATCAAACTCTATGTATCTGCCCCCTTTCTTATTAAAAATGGTCAAGAAAACATACCTGTAGATATGTTACTTACAGTTCCAATAACGAAGTTAGTTCTTTAAATGCGCCGTTGTGGATGGTTTCCATGCTGTTGCCACTCAGAGACCTAATAAACAATGTGATTTTTCAAACTACTCATAAAAAATGTGTCTGTAACTATGCAACAACTTCTGTCCAGCGAATGATCTGTTCGTATGATAAATTGACTCCGAACAAATCAAGGGATTGTTAAAACAAACTCAGTAGCTAGCATGCTTAATATAGTGTTGTTTTAATCTAAAAAAGTACATGTTAACAAAACTATGGGCTTCCATTGGATTTCAGTTTATTTTGCTGTCTTCAGCTCGTTTTTTTTAATATTCCATAAATCCTTGGTTATGATCTCCCTTAGTTTTAAACCTCCTCTGGTCAATATGGGGGGGGGGGGGGGGGGGGGGGGGGGGGGGGGGGGGGGGGGGGGGGGGGGGGGGGGGGGGGGGGGGGGGGGG
>JAOBYE010716847.1:0-10784 GCA_025403585.1 Parazoanthus swiftii
CTGGTCAGTAAGGGTACTAGATGTGTCTGGTCAGTAAGGGTACTAGATGTGTCTGGTCAGTAAAGGTACTAGATGTGCTTGGTCAGTAAGGGTACTAGATGTGTCTGGACAATAAAGGTATTAGATGTGTCTGGTTAGGTAAAGTACTAGACATGTCTGGCCAGTTAGGGCATTACCATAGAACAATAGATGTGTCTGGTTGACCAGGGTCTAAATGTGCTTGTGCAGTGAGCCAGCTAACTAAATTAACAACAACAATGCTTTATTGGCTCATATGTCTACATAATTTTAAAAGGGAGGGCAACATTCAGGTAAAAGTATATTTTAATATAGCTCTACTGGATGTGCTTGGTTAGTACCGAGTATTTTCGCCCCTTATTGGAACTGGTCTTTATAGCTATCAGATGACATCATCTAATCTTCCGACAGATTGTCAGAAAAAACAACAAATATCCCAAGAAGTCAAGTCTTGAGGGTTTGCAACATTCTTTTTTCTGACCTGTTAACAGGATGTCAGATTGATTGATGGTTTGCTTTATTGGTGCCCCCATTGAAACAAATGTCCAATACTTGAGAGAAGTTACATTATGTGTGAATCAGTAAACAGCAGGAAAAGAGAAAGAAAATTATATGCAGTAATGCTCGCTAAGATTGTATACAACTTTCTTTATCTTCCCTTTCACAGAGAGAAAAAGGGACTGCTTAGAAAGTCAACAGAAAATTTGGTTGCAAGTCAGATCTTTTTTGCCACTGCAGTTTCACCTAATTAATACAAAATTAATTATAATTATGTGGTGCTAAACCTCTCTTTGATGTCTCAGTTTCCAACTGAACTAAAAGAAATTATGTGGTAAAGTGAGCACTGTCAGTTGTAATATAACTTACCATTTGATAGTAGGTAACTAAAGTGTGAATGTTAACATAATCATCAATCCTTAACACTGCTCGGCAGACTTCGGGATTGGCCTTCACCTAGTATGCAATAATTATAATTATGACTAGTATTTACCTTTGCGTATGCACTGTTACCAATACCCAAAACATAACCCTGATATTGTCTGGTAAATGTTTACATAATATAGCAGTTTCAGCCACTCACAATATCTCCACAAACATGTAATTAAGAACAGTTACTTTGTAGTCTTGTTGTCTGGTTTACATCATCCTTGGAAACCCAGGGGCAGTCAGTCTCAGGAGGGGTAAAATTTTAGACTTTTACCATGCATGTGCAGTATGTAATTCCCGCAAACACCACACTGAGTCAGCTCATGGAGGCAGTGATCAATAAACAATCAAGTACGTGATTGAGAAATTCCTGTGGAGAGGTTCACAAGATCTAGACACTAAAGTTTAACATGAACTCACGGTTCTCCTGCAAAGGGTAAATGTATAATATAAGTGGCAATATTCTGGATAGCTAGCTGTTGTTCTGGGCCCAACTTTTCAAAGCCCAATTAGTGCTAATCCTGGGTTATCTCTTAACAAAACCTTTAACTAATTTAGAGCTAAGTAGGCTTTGAACAACAAGGTCCTGGTTTCAACCTAGCTTTGTACATTCAGAAACAACTTCAAACCCCAAGCCAGCACAGTATTTATCTTCTGGAAAACAACTGGCTGCATATGGCTCCATCTTGTCAAATAAAATAATTGATATTATCAATTCAAAACAATGACGTGTAAAAACTCATATCATGGCATTGTTTGGTTTGTTTGTCTGTCAGTGTTGCCACTAGAACTAGAGGTGAAATTCAAGGACTTTTCCAGGACTTTTCCAGGACCTTTTCAAGCACCATTTCAAGCAAATTGAAGGAACTTCTATACCAAATAAAACATACTATATTAAGAAGCTTTCTCAATCTGTATATTAAGTTAGCAACAAGTTTTCCAAATTTGCTTCTGGGGTAAAACTGAGCATCTGGTTTTGTTTTCAAACAATTTTACATCAAAGGTATGACAAACAGCTCATTTTGATTATTTTGATTATTTTTTTCAGTTGAAGGCAAAAAGTTTGCCTATCTGAGAGTTTCAAGGACCATGACCCAAACTCAAGGACTTTCCAGGGCCTGGAATTTTCTTTTGCCAATTCCAGGACTTTACAGGATTTTCAAGGACCGTGGCAACCCTGGTTTGTGCTTGCGTTGGACAACCTTCAAAATTTAATACCTAAATAAAATTCCTTGGTCACTGATGGGGTGTAAAACATATTATATTGCACTGTCTAATAAGTGCCCAGTCATAAGCAACCACCTCTACTGATCGATTGCCTGGAACTAGTTCTGTAAGATTATAAATTATTTGTCCCCAGGCCAGCTGCAGGGTAGTTAAAACTCCTCTTAACTTTTGTGTCAGCCCTGAATTTTTTATCCGATTGTTTGTCCGATTGACAAAATAAAACATTATAGCTGTTTTCAAAGCCAGACTAACATTTTTAATTGTATAACAATAATATTTTAAGGCAAGTGCTGCTCAGATTGTAACAGCTACATCATTGATACTATATTGGTTGGTGAGCTGTTCAGCCACTCTTAAACACAGACAAAATCATATGCAAACTGATTATGAGTGTTGAAAACTGCCAGGAGCATTTTTATTCCCCAACTGTAAAATCTCATATTAAAGTCCTGGGCACATAATTATAACTTTGTAAGGGGTTTTAGGAGGGCTTACGAATGGGGAGAGGAGGGGAGAGCTTATAATATAATTATCAGGGCAGTTTTAAAAGATATGAAGGAGCAGATACTATCTGAAACATAGATTGAAACATATGATATAAAGTGCTATTGATTGGAAACACATTTTTCAATGTCATTTTTCAACAGATCTTGATACAGTAGATGTGTCTGTAATGCTCAATTAGTAGTTTTAGAACTAAACAGGGTTCAGTTTTTAAATTCAGTTTGAGCCAGGCCAGTAATGTGATCACTAGCCCAACAGCTAAATATAAAAATCTGGGTTTACTTGTGCTTCTTTGGAGCTGTGTTACTGCATGTGCTAGTTACTTTTGGTAATAATGAAAAAGACCAAACCAAAACTAAAAGCCCTAAATTAACTCTAATGTCTTACTTTGTACATTAGAAAGTTGGCACCACAGTTTAATCACTCCTACAATGTTTAAATTAATGTTCATAATTAATGTCTACTTTGTGAGATTTTAGGGTATGACATCTGTTACAGTATGTAAGAGTATTCAATTTACATAATTATGCATGCACATCAAAATAACAAATAATTATGTGCTGGCCTTGTGAGCCACCTGGCTTGGGAAAGGATTAGCTTTTTTATGCCATCCATGTACACTCTGTGTTAACTCCAGTTGATTTTAAAGTATCAGAGATATTTCAACATCCTGTACAGTTCCCTGATCAGCCAGTGGGACTGATCAAAGCTACATTGATATTCAAGGGCAAACAAAAGTACCAGAAGTGACTGCAGGTTGTCAAGTAAAGCTCCAATCACTTGTTCATCTTCATGTAAAGCCCAGCTCCTCTGCTGAGAGTCATTCTTGTGCTTGGTTAACTCTTTAAATATTTCCTGTAGCATCTGACCATCATATGTCTGGAGCAGCTGCTCTACAGAGCTGCTGGCATTTTGCTGTAGACAAACAGACAAAGACTAGACTTAGCTGTTAATACCGTATTTGTCTGAGCACCGGTAAGTGCCCGCCCCCTATAGCAATAAATCAAGAGAAAGTTTGGGGCTTGGCGGTTACTCAAACATGTGTTTGGCCGCTTACATGGTAAGTTGTCAAAAGTAATTTGCATATAATAACAACCCTTTTCAGAAACCTTGAAATGGTGAAAATGTAAGTGAACAAACAAACAAATCAACCTTCAACAATTGACTAGTTTGTATTTTTTTCATCTCTAGATTTTGGTTTTTACAATGTTTCAATTGCAATTCAGTTAGCAAATGTTCATTTTTCAATTGTCACTTGTCTGGTGGCCACAAGAAAAGTCAAGAAAAGTATAATTATTGCAAATATTAGATTCTGTGTCCTGCTCTCTGTAGACCAACTCTACCAGAGGAATGCAAGTTACCAGGTTCTTTGTCATAACTATGAATATTACAATTATATTATTGCATATACCGTAGTTGACCGAGTAAGCGCCCATGCCTGAGTAAGCGCCCACCCCGCTTTTCAGACAAAAGTTCTTGCACAGGGTATTTTTGAAAGTTGCATTTGTGGTAAAATTCTTTTTTCAGGACTGCTGCAGAAACAATAAAATTGTAGTAAATTATAATAAAACTATTACAGAAAGACTACAAAAATTTGTGTTTAATGCTGCTTCAAAAGCTTCATAAAGGTCGTTTTATAAATTGCTGACAATAATAAAGTGCATTTGCAATGAAAGGCATTCAACCGTGGCGTGAAGTTGTCCTAGCTTTGAGAATCAAGACTCCATTTGTGAACGAGAAATAAACTGCATAGGGGTAAAAAAAAATTTTCGCTTGGCGCCAGAACATGACTGAAACTGACAACAAAAGAAAAGCTGCACGAAGGACGTGACCAATGCCGACCTTTTCAGAGATATGTTTATTTCGATCTCTTTTCAAAATCACAGCAAAACTGTAGCTATTGAACTTTTTTAACAGATTTACCAGTAGTAACACAATAATAAATCCGCGATTTAATAAACAAAGCTCTGTTTTATAATACAGCCCTCAATAGACAGTAAAAAGATAATCTGTGGTCAACAAGAGATCCAAAAACTTTAATTTGTCGAATTGTCTCGATTGCTAATTTATCACTCTAGTCTGTACACATGTTACCTAGCACATTGCAAAAAAGCTGCATAGCGTTCGGTGTTTGATCGTAAAATTCTTTCTTTACATGAAAATAGTACTGGGATAATGAAAACATTGTGTTGAAAACAGTGTTTGCAGAAAGCATGTGAGAATAAAACAGAAACCGTGAAAATCTCCAGTTGAGGGTCAAATCGTGTGTTTGTTCACGTTCAAAAACGGCTTTTATTATGCAAATTACCTTAAGTTTAGAAACTTACCGTGTAAGCGCCCATGCTCGAGTAAGCGCCCACCCCTAAACTTTCAGAGAGGAGGGCGCTTACTCAGTCAAATACGGTAATTATATTATCTTCCCCTAACCTTAATCCTTATAATTACCCTAACCCTAACCAAGAAACAAAGATAACATAACTCCAACCACATGCACTTCAAATGTTTTAAAATAACGTAATACCACATGTACTATTATAATAATTATTAGTAATTACTTGAAACGGGTACCTGCAATTTAAAAAAAATGACTCTAACAAATCAAATAACACCATAATTATATAGGAAAAAATATTATTATAATAATTATAACTATAATTTTATAGATTAATGTAACATTATATTAATCACATCACATTCCATTACTAACATGATTACATATTTACATTACATGCTGTAATTATATTATGTTACATTATATCATCTGTACATTAATCCAAACAAATTATAATAATATTTCTATTGAAGATCCGTATCCATTTTCATTCACTAACTTAATAAGCAGTGCTTTACTGTAAAGTTTAGAGCAAATAAAATTACTTTAATTTTAACAAAACAAGTCTTAGCTTAGAACAGCACAATAATTTCTTTAGTTTCAATATTTTGTCCACTTTATCAAAAATGCTTCTTTAACTGCAACTTTTTATGTCTAATCAATAAATTTATACAATTTAAATTTATAATTTCTTAAAAAGTGTCAATTTTGGCTTCAAAAACAGGATTCGACTTATACATGGGTTTGCCTTATATTATACATGATCGCATGTGCATGCATGCATGGATGAGTATACATGTATACGGTACTCAAATATCAATCAAACTTACAGAAAGCTAAAAAATGACACAATAACATGATTAAAGCACAAAGTCAAAATTTTGTCTCGACAAACTGAGGAAAATACTTTATTATCACATCTCTCTATTTACATGTACATGAAAAACTTTAAACAGATCCACTGCACAGAAGAAAAGGGCAACCTGATTTTTTTCAAAATAAAAATTCAACAATTGAATTTATGTCTTTTAAGTTTCAGTCAAGTTATCTGAACTGTTGTGAATTACTTTATTCATTTAACAGTTCACTAGCTAACTGACACCCCACGGACACTTCACCGACTGTCAACTCACAATAATGCATATCAGCAACAGTAGATTTCATTGTGTTAATGGAGGAGGCTGCTAAACCCACAATCTCAGATAAAACTGTTGGACATGGGTAACCTTTTTCACCCTTCTACAAACCAAATGAATGCTGTTTTACAGGTATAAAACAATGAACAAAAAGAATGCAAAATTTATCAGGGTTACAGCTGTTGTGTGTTTAGATCAATTTTCTGATGAGGAAGTCCAAATATTTTTGGCTGGGACTGTAGCTTGTAGCTAACACAAAAGTTGCACAAGGCATAAGTATCAAGAACATTTCAAATGTAGTAGTCAAAAAAGCCCCAAAATAAACTAACACTAGTGTGTTATCATTTTCTTACACTTGTAAGCTTACCCTTTGTTGAACCACTGAATCCAAAATCTGCCGCATGATGGGAGACAAACTTGGCATATGTTCTTTAATGTGTCCTAATACTGTTTCTATGGCAACGAATGACTTGTCATAGCTTAAGGAAGTCCTATTTTAGTGTGAGAAATAAAATTAAATACAGATCAAGAAGTAATGAATATAGACAACTTTCATAATATTGTGCCCAGGTGTTAACAGTACTGCTAGTGTGTGGCCATGCCATCCACTGGGGTATAATTATTATGAAAGTAGTCTATTACATAGTTTGAGCCCAGCTAACAATTTACGTCTTTTTACATATTCAAGTTCTAAGTATCTGCATAGTAGACCGCACTAGCTGCTATGAAGGGGGGGGGGAAGGGGCTTTGCATTGCCAGCAGGAGAGCAGCACTTGCCTGCTCTCCCCCCTTTTGTCCACAAAACATGTCCTGGAGCACAGACTCCACTTTTCAGAAATGGGGGTTAAGGCCTCTTTTCCAGTATTCCTGAATCCCCCCTACTGAGTGCTGATCAATCAATAAGCTAACTAATCAACTGTTATATTAAGTTTGAACTAATCACTCCAAAGCACATGGCTAGTGGCTTACTATATCTGGTTGTTGTACAATATTGTTGTGCACAGTTGAGCTAAGTATATATTATATATTATATACACTGACGACTGAAAACAACATGGGTTATCACAACCAATAAATTAATACTTTAACAAACTGGGAAATTCTGTGGTCTAGGCTGAAATTTTGTTCACCAATGAATTGTGTGATCAATTTTTTAAACTTAATATCTACAGTTTCATATTATCTATATTATTTATTAAATTATAAAATAATATAAATAAAAATTAAGTAAAATTTTGGAACTTTTTAAAATTTATTTTGAAGTTTAACCCAGAAAGAATTGTTACAGATCTTAAAAGTTTAACTTTCAAAGTTCAAAACTTTGAAATGTTTTTCCTATGTACATGTCTGATTGCATACAATCATGTAACTATTCTTCCAAATAAATTAAGGGAAGGCCTGGTGCTGATTGTAACAAAATTACTAACCTCGTGGCCAGAACTACGAGAGAGCCTGTTTCGCAGGCTACAAAATTACCATTATAGTGTAAAAAAACTGTTAACCACATTATTTAATAAATATCATGTCGGCACTTGGTGATTCGCCATCTTGCAACTGAAATGATAAGTTCGAAGTTGTAGTAGCTGAAAGAAAGACTAAATTGCTCATTCTCCAGGCACAAAACAACATACAAACAATTAAGTAACATTTCACTAACAAGCAAAATATGAGGTAGATTCAGATTCCTTACTCAATCCTGACCATCTCCACCAGTTCTGCAGCCATTCCCAGTGGCACAGCATGTACCTCAGCTGTTGAGGGGGGACATGTAGGTCTCTCTGATGTTTGGATATCTGTGTGCTGTTGTGCTCTCACAGGAGGGGCTGGAGCAGGTCGCTTGATAGCTGTATATAAAACAGTTTTCCATCAGCACACTGTTACAGGTACTTATACTATGTTGTTACACAGTGGTCTTGACGGAATCAACCTTAAGGAATTTCCTATTTACATGTACCACAAAAACTGTCATATAAGAGCTGTGTTTACATGTAGACTAGACCTAGATGTGACATGGAATCAACTGTTTTTAAAGTGAAAATACACAATTATACTGAAAAAATATTGATGTCACAAATTTCTGCAAGACAAATGAAAACTAATTCTTATGGTTGATGAAATAAGGCATATTGATCATGATTTCTTCCACATGTTGAAACATCCTGCAGATGAATTCTGATGAAAAAAAAAATCATGCAGAGCTTCCTAAGACCATCACCAAAGAGTATTTTATTATTTTGTTTCATGTCACGTTCCAGTGAGGATCACTTGCTCTGACTGTCTGTTTAATTAAAATGCTAGTGAACCCCGCATTTCAGCATATTTTCACACTACTGCTTTGGAAATTTCATGTCACTCAACTAAGTATTTATAATGTAAGCATGCTGTACATTTACTCAAAGTAAGTTCTGCCCTCAAATACTGGTAACTGCTGTCACTGAACAAGCACTGCTCCTCAGCCCCACAAATCAATAAGTAATACATGTATGTACATCACTCCATTGAAACCCTGTCCCCTCGGCCAGGTTGGGGAATTGCTGTGGTCATATCAGGGATGTATGACACAGCAGAGTTCATGGGTTATTAGGGAATTTGAGGTATTTTTAAGAGACATATAGAGAACAAACATACCCTTTACATCCACAAACCATGCCATATATTCCAAAATTTTAATATACTTTGATATGCCAATCTCAGGGTTGGCATCTAAATACTGAATGCTTTTTGTTCTTGGAACATTGAAATAAATGGCTTGATCTACTATGATGGGATGTGGGAGCGGTATCAACAGGGAGCCGGTGTGCAGAAAATACATGTAGTTGGGGCAGTAACTACTCCAACAGGCTTCATGCTTTCAAGTTGCATGTACTGTACATCAAATCAGACAGGTCTACTACAGTATGAGTAATGGTATACAAATTATGCATGGTTGGGTCGAAGTAGCTTTCATTTTTGGAAGAGTTTCCAAATTAATTAAATATCAACCCCATTAATAAAGTCAGAATTTAACAATAACCATTGGCAAATAAAGCAAAGAATAACAATATTTTAAAAAATTGTATTAATTTTCCATTTTTATGCTTTACAGTTCCAATAGTGAAGACTAATCAAATACCCATTTTCTTCATCATCATTGCTGGGAAGAACATGTGAAACAATTAGACCATAGAACCATAACTACTTTTACCCACAGCATGTCTTAACCCTATCCGGGCTAGGCTTTTCAAGCCTTAAAATGGCTGGGGGGTGGCATAAAGTGCCCCCTCCCCCCCCCCCCCCTCTGCAAAATATGTAATATTGTGTCAAATGAACTGATATTACACAGAAACACTGTTTGAGTGAAGATTTAAATTTTAAGGTGTTTCAGAGTGGTGATGTAATGATGACATCATAATACTTGTCATTTTGTCGTATTTTCTGATTTTTTTAAGAAATTCAAGCTTAAAACATTTAATGTCAGTCCTATTTTATCATTTTAGTTGTGTAGTAACCCAATATTGAGTAAAAAAGAGTTTTTGATACAAGTTTAATCCTTGCAACATTTAGTATAAAATCGCTTTCTGCTGGCATAAATCTTGTTGTTTCTGTGACATATTTCAAGAGTTTGTTCCAAAACTTTAAAAAGTATTCACAACTTACAAATTACAGTAGTCATAAATATACCAGAAAAAACTTATTAAAAATTAATGTTTTTTCACACTAAATGTTAAACATTCTAAAATAAAATTGTTAAACAAATCTGACAAAATCTCACACTATAAAAAAAACACAAAAGTTCACCCATAATGCATTGCAGTCAGACTTCTTACTAAATTATGATAATATACTGTAAGTTAGATAATATCACTGATACAATATAAGCACATGTACAATGAAAGTGTTTTCTTCCTGTCTTAGTGCTTCCTAGCAAAAATGGAAAAAAACAGTGTTGCAAAACCTTGTTACCATGGCAACAGCCCACCAGCTGACACACCACAATACATATCAAAATGTTCCTTATAAAATTTTAGGAAAAGTCACCAAATTTGTTTTTTTTATTCAGAAAAAACTAGCTGGGGGATAAATATTGTTATGTACAAGCTTAACAAGTGTACTGTATTATTCTTGGGCTTCTTGTAATTACGTGTGTTGCTCATGATTATACATGTACGGTGCAAGCAAACTGCAAAAAACCATGTGAGCCAACGTTATGAGTTTCTTGTTGCTTTTAGGGTAAAAGAAAAATCGCATAAGCCCAGATTTGTAAAACTGATATCTGGAAGCTTTTGCCTCAGAAAAATAGCATGCAAAAAAAAACAATCCTCCTTCAAACAATTATCTAATGAACCATCGCTTTCGTAATTTTCTTGCTCATTTTCAAACTCTGAATCTTCAATGTCTGACTCAACTCGAGCCGCCATTGTAAAATTTTCAACTCAAAATTTCTCACAAACCTTTTATGGAACATGACTCACATTGTTCTAAACCTTTTTCTGATTGGCTAAAAACCCTTAGTACATGTAACAAAAGACTGTCTATAAGAATGGATTCTATTGGTCCAAACACAGTAACTGCAAGAGTGCCAATTGGCACTCTTAGGATCTCAGAGCAAAAACTCCAGAGTGCCAAGTGGCACTCTTAGGATCTCAGAGCAAAAACTCCAG
>JAOBYE010716858.1:0-10783 GCA_025403585.1 Parazoanthus swiftii
CCAAGTGATCCTGGCGATCTTAGCGATTATGTAATATATGGAAACCGGGTGAAACATTTTCATTCTACCTACTTTAACTAAACTGTTTCAGTATTAAGCTTTGTAGAGATAACCCGAAATGTCATCCAATCTTGTTACCAATAGTATACGGCCGGACCTTAATTCATAGCGACCATAGATTTCAGTATTATAGACTACGAGTAGTCCCTATTTTTCCTCTGAAAGATAGTCGAGCGAGGGATCGAGAATCCAAAATGGCGCGTGAAAACTGAGGCGAGCGGGAAAATAAGAGGTGAAGGGGAGGAAAAAGTAGGGACTACAGACAGCCTTTTGTTAAAAAATGCTGCACGCGGCCACCAGTGGCCGCGGATTTCTGATTGGTCGATTCATGTAAGCATTCACGTGAAAGAAGTATCTGATTTCACGCACGTAACAAACTTTACGATTGACTTTGAATTGCCGACTGGAAAAACAGAAAACGATCTTTCTCTGAAACCGGAGCAAAAATCTGCTGCCGAAGCCCTTTAGAACGGAGATGATGTGTTTGGCGTATTTCCCAATGGAGAAAAATAGGGACTACTCGTAGTCTTATTAGTGTTATAAATCAAAGTGGCTTTTAATAAAACTTCAAGACTAAGCGGTCAGTAAAATTATAATCCAACGTTTCGGTGGAAAACAAGGAAAGAGAAAACGTACATCTGACATCTAGATTTTTGAAATCATTAGTCTTAAAATCAAATGACGGGAAATCTCGACCACCCAAAAACGAACGCAGCTTAAAAGTCTGAAAAAAATATGTCATGAAAAACACTGATAATCAGATAATAAGATCCTGTATTACTCCCCATAGTTTTTATGGTATCAATTTTTACGTTGTCTTTCTTGGTCTTTTCTGTTCCTGCAAGGAAAAGCATACGGCTCATTATGCGGTCTAATCTGCGAGATATCTGTCAGAACTGATCGAATTAAAGACTAACAGCTTGCGATCAATAGCTGTGTAGAATATCCTTATCAGTTACTGAAAATTATCTGAATTTAGAAAGCATTAGTAGAGCACACCTCTAATATTTCATCATATGAACTTAAAACTACAAAACTACCATCCGCTGCTAGAAAAAGAGGCTCTAGTGCGTTCCGTTGTAACTAGAATTCTTCCTCGTGCTTTAGCTGACTCCGTCTGCCATGACACACCTATAAGGATTGCCGAATATGCACAAAGACTGGCCACTGACCCATATTATCAGCAACTATTACAAACAACTACACCCTGGCTAAATGGCTCGACAACAAACTCAAGTCCCTATTGGTGAATAGCT
Organism: Parazoanthus swiftii; assembly: GCA_025403585.1. Taxonomy (NCBI): domain Eukaryota; kingdom Metazoa; phylum Cnidaria; class Anthozoa; order Zoantharia; family Parazoanthidae; genus Parazoanthus; species Parazoanthus swiftii. The sequence goes on from JAOBYE010716858.1 coordinate 1,317, forward strand.
ATACGGTCACTGACATCTTTGACTTTAAATTTGCAGGGCCGTAGCAAGGGGTAAGGCCGGGGGGGCGGTTTCCCCAGCAAATGTGTCAAATGTATGAAGCTCAGAAAATTGCTCCAAGTTTGAGAGAAACTTGTCATATTTTACTAGTTTAGACACTGATTTTGTTGCAAATGGCGTTTAAAACCCAGGAAACACGTTTTTAGACAAACTAATTTTCAAAATTTCCCGGGGGAGCATGGCCCCGGACCCCCTAAAAGGCTCACACCTTCGGCTCTTGGCGGTGCCCCCCCCCCCCCCAGTTTTCCAAGGTTTGCTACGGCCCTGATTTGCAAATGAACTACCGCGAGAGCTTAACATCAGCACTCGCCATATCCTGGTCTCTGATGACGTATCGTATCTGTTTACCGACGTGCCGTTAGACGAAACAACTCAGGTACTCGCTGACGAGACCTTTAAAGACAACTAGTTTAATTCCAAGTACGGTCTGCAGCTCTCGAAGCAGGACCTCAAAGATCTGTTGAGCGTGGCCACAAATGGACAGTTGTTCCAGGTCAATGGTATACCCCAGGTGTGGCGATGGGGTCCTATGGGATCGGAGAGTAAATTGCCTTTTCTTACCACCGATATGTTAACGACATACTAACCGTGATGCTTGATATTTCCGCGGCTAGAAACATCCTACACACACTCAACCACGCCCACGGTGCTGTAAAGTTCAAAATGGAAGTCGAAAAGGATGGCATACTCCCTTCCCTAGGCATTCAGATCCTCAACCAAGCATCCCGTGTTGAGACAGAGGTGTTTGTGGATCCTATCAACACCGGCTTACTTCCCCATTCTCACAGTCACGTGGATAATAGGTATAAACACAGCCTATTGAGAACCTTGCTCGACAGTGCACACCATTTGTCTGCGATGTAGCTTATTTTAGCGAGGGGTGCGAACGCCTGATGACCGTGTTTTCAAAGTTGAAACTTCCTGAGCACCTTGTGAACTCCACCAATAACGCCTTGTCAATTCAAGGGTTGCTGACCAGCCGTTACCGCAGACTCCCAAAAAGATGTCGGGAGAAGTCACTCGAGTTATCATACCCTTCAAAGATCAGAAGTCTGCCGATATTGTTAGGTCCTTACTAGTGTGAAGTTCAAGATGACTATCCGACCTGTCTTCACTAGTCGCAAGATCGCCGAGGAGTTTCCCGGGTGAACCCAAGCCAAGTTTCATTAACCATGCCAGAATTGTGTGTTCTGTGAATTTCAATGTGACCGGTGTGTTGCCTGTTATGTGGGTTACACCCGTGGACAAGTCTTCCCGCGGACTGACGGACATAAAAACAAAAGCTCTTCAGTGCGCAAGAATTTTACCAAAGAACACTCGGACATTATGCCTGATGACTTTAACCATTGTTTTAAGGTACTAAAAAGTGCCAAAACAAATCCGATTGTCTTGTTAAATGAAATGTTTTACAAAATAAAATTACAAATGTCACTGAATGTGCAATCAGATTCGATTTGCGCAAAAGTATTTATGTAAACTATATTCAAACTAGTGACTCTGAAATCTTGTACTTTGCATTGAAAAACCAGTTAACCTTGAATGCGGCGTCAATGCCGACACGTCGGAAACTGCTAACTCTCATTTTTACTAATAATAGTTTCAATATTAATAATAATGAAAACAAAATTAACTACATATTTTACTCCCACCTCTTTGTATATATCCAAATAAAATCCAACAAATTGAAGTTGACAGGATGTAAAGTTTAAGCACATGAAATAACTACAGAAGTTCTATAGTAAAGAAAGTACATAAACAAGATGTTAATCAAACATATTTCGATAAACTAGCAATGCATCTACAAGAATCCTAACTCTACAGAAAAACCGATGAAAGTGTAGAAAAAAACAGCAGGCCCGTAGGCAGTGGGGGTGCGCGGGGTGCGCACGCACCCCCCCCCCCCCCCTCCACGGACCCAAAAAGGTCCGCATTTGGAGGTTTAAGAAGACGATGCAGAATCCCAAATAGGTTTATCGTAACAATTGGTGTTAAGGTAAATTGAAACGTCTAAAAAAGACCGCTTAAGTGTGCTTGTCCCACAAATTTGGCTTTTAAGAGTCCAAGTTTACGAAACAGTACAAATCGGACCGCTCTGCCCCTCTCTCGTCACCATTATTCTGACATGATCGCCTGCTATCCGACTGGGGGCAAAAAAAAGCCGCTTAATTTCTCCTCGACTTATTTTCCGATTTAGACCAATCTTCCAAAGAGCTGGGCTCTCTGAGATATAAACTACGATTTAGAAGAAGAGGTTTCTTATAAATTTGATAGTTAAACGGCAAATAATATTTAAACATTTACATAAATTATGGTAGTTCTTCCGTAGCAGAATCTCTGAGCTGAGGCAAAACTCGTTAGGAAATGAACCCTTGACATGTTAAAGTAAACTGTAGAGCTTTGGAATGAGTTGAATCATCAAGTTAAAGCCTACTTTAAATGTCCCAGTTTCCAGTCCAAACTTCCCATACAAACGGTTTTAAATTAAAAGTTGCACTTGTTCCAGGGTCCCCTTTATATGTTAACTACAATGGTGTGACATTCTCCCTTTATTGATAAAACACATTTTCCCTTTCACCATTCAAACTGGTTCTACCGAGCCAAACTTGTGACTATCCAACTACTATAAGTATGTCAATAATTTTCTATAAAATACCGAGATGCAGTTTCATTTTCTAGACTAGATGTTTCTATGAATATTTTCTGGAGACGTTTTGCGATGCTTTTTTTCCATCAACAGAAATTTAAGCAAGTTCTACCTCTTTTTGTAGTTCTTGGCAATTTCGTATTTTAGTCCGAATTGTTAAAGATACAACTGACAATTTAATAGTTTGAAGTTTTAAGAAATTTTACAAGCCGCAAATTAGAAAATGTTTAGAAAACTTTAATGGTCGTGTCGAAACATCTCCTGGAAAGAGAAAGCCAAATATGTTTTCCAGCAACATAAAAAATCGTAATTAGAATCGGAATGGAATAAAAGAACAGCAAACAAAAAGCTGTTTTCAACAATCAAGGTTCGTTAATATTTACCGTTGAAGATTGGAAAAAGAAACAACCTCTTGTTTTCCTTTTCATTTCCTGACAGCTGAAACTTGACAAATTCCCACGGAAAAATGCGTTTTAAAATACTTTCAAAAATTAACACCTCCTTTTACCCTGTTCATAAATAAATTCCTGTGGACATGTTCATCCGGTTTTACAACAAACATATTTGAGGGCATGCATTAGTCATTTCATCACAAATACTTCAAGATTCTGGTGGTGGGCGAGTCATTGAGTTGTCATTTGCAGCCCAAGATAAAACTCGCGAACGGAAAACCACAAAGCTTACAAAATCCAAGAAATTCGTGGACATTAAGACCAAAGGATGGCTAACAAAACCCCACCGAAGGGTAACAAAACTACGCCAACAAAAATCAAAAATTTCTTCAGTGGTTTCCACCACTCAAATCCACGTCACTCGCCAGATGGAAAGACTTCACCAACTCGTGCGGGACAGTTTCTGAGTTTCTTTGGCAAACTTCGCCGAAGAAGTTGTGACGATACAGAGCCGTTCTTTGCTGATGTAGATTTTGAAGAAGAAAAAGAAATTACAATTGGATGTCGCAATGAAAGTGAGAACAAAACGGCAGCAGGAACTGGAAGAGAACCACCGAAATCTCAACACTCCGAGACATAAAGATTTATCAAATGTGGTAGAGGTGATTGAATTAACATGAATTATTCAGCAAATATATGCCAAATGTTATAACTGAACTCGACTGTGCGTTGCTGTTAACTGGAACGGATTTTCACATTATTGGTAACTCGACTCGTGTCCGTAAGTAAAAACATGGCCTGACAACGTTTATGGAGATCATATTCGTAATGACTTCGTGAAGCTGTTTTTATGGATGTGTAGTCTGACACAAGATTGACTTAAATGTAAACTTTGTAATTGCCTGCCATATTGCTATAAATCCTTCAAAACCTACTTGGCGTGAAATGTTTTACCAGTTGAACTTGAAGTACCAAGTTGACTTAAGTAAACCCTTGCTAATTTTTAGACCGGCATTTGGCTAGCTTGTTTTCCCAGGTTTTCCTAAAACATAAGTTTTCATGTTCGGCTATGTGGCGACACGTCTCACCCCACCCTCCTAAAAATGCTCGTAAAAGCGCGCAGAAAAAAAATAAAAATATTTCAAATCAAGTTTATACACATTGTTGTTACTGCACAGGGATAATATTGCGAAAGCATATAGCTTTCTTGATGCCTGCTGGCTGTGGTAGGTTTGCAAGGTGTTATGGAAAAATGTACAGCCACAATTTTTTTCGGTACCGGGTCAGAAATATTATGAAGATAGCTCGCTATTTAAGTTTAACAGCATCTTTGCAAAATTAAATGTTTGTAGGTCTATGAATCATGATTGGCTCTTATTACCTGACATGCAGCGGTCTTCTTAAATGGAGGCGTTTCGCCAAACTTTATTTTGAGTCGCATAACATTGAATATAATTACAAGATACTATGCTATTACTGGTTTTGGTCTGGGCACAGTTACGTCTATTACATCGAACGTTCCGATTTTTCTCAAAGGTGTAATTTTGATGGCTTCTGATCAAGTATTGCTGGGTAAAAACGCCAAGCCACTCCTCCTTTACACAGCGTAGTTTCAAATCTAAAAACAAAACTGAAATTTGGAACCACGACAAACGTGGTTCGTGTATATTCTTTTCTTTCAAATTGCTAAATTTTTCGTAACTGCGAGTTTCGTATTGTAATACATAAATAATTAAGTTGAACGATTACAGGTTCTTATTTTGTAAACAAAAATCATGTTTGTTTCTGGTGGGCATGGCCTGTTTTTTGTATTGTATACATAAAAACGTTGCATAAATGCACTAATCTAAGCATATTCGGACCCATTAGGCACTTGCATATCATATATATATATAAATGCCAATTGTCTTATTGCCAGGCTTTGGCTTCATTTCGTTAACTGGTAGAGCTTATTTTGCCTTTAGTTTAATTTAAGAAATCGTCGTTTGATTGAATTTCTCCAAGTAAGAACCTGTTTTAAATTCTAGGCTAAAACAGGTTCTTATGTAAAGGGGATCTAAATGGACAATTTTAGCCTAACAGGTTCTTAAATTTTAGGTTCTTATACGCGGGTTTTTACTGTATTGACAATCAAAATGGCGGCTATAAACTCGCTTTGAATTCAAACTCGATGTCACGTGCTTCAAAGCTGGTACAGTATCTCATTGGTAGCTTGGTTAATTTTAGTCGCATGTTCTCGCGCATTCACCGCACACCTTCACGAAAAGAAGCAATTACTTCGACTAACTGCGACGTGTGAAAAATATCAAACGTGTTTGATCCATGCAACTGTTGTTGCATCTGTTGGAAATCACGTCACAAGCCTCCGCACACGGTGCATTTGATGCAACTTTGATTGGGTGCGCCGAAAATTGCCTGCTATCGCAAAGGTCTGCGGCGGGCTTAATTGCTAGACCGTGTCAGTAATGAACGACTGAAGCCCTAGGGACGGGGTGCTCATTTAAATATATATTGGAGGACCCCAGCCAGGGGCTCAACCTGGTTAATCGGGCCACTCTTCCTAACTCCCTGTTGAAAACTCGCAAACTACTTCCAGAGCATAACCGTTTACAAAAACACATTCTACGTTTCCTTCTCAATCTCGTTCATTTGATCAACTAGTCGAAATACCTGGGCATTACTACCTGCGTCCGTTCGATATACTTTGAACGACCCCAACGAACTTTCTTTCCCTTTCTTACACCTTGAAGTTGAAGTTCTTATTCTCCTGTATAAAAACAGGAGTCTGATAAAGGGCGGAAACTTTGCACTGAGCCGCCCCCAACCAATTGAAATGACTAAAAAACTATATTTTGCTATCCTCGACAGGAAACAACCAGAAAACTGCAAAGAAAGAAAAAAAAAGTAATCGTATTAATTACGCCATATTGTAAAAGCTCTCCAAAACAAAATAGGAAGAAAAATAAGTAGACAATCACCATTTCTTCAGGAGACGCAAACACAAAAAATTCCCTCTGGGATAAAACACCTGCATTTTATTGAAGTTTGTTCTTACAAGGGGAATCTTCCTTGCTTGGAATAATGGTGGCTGAACGGGGTACGGATCTGGGGGACGCAAACCGAGCCAGGCAAGAAAAAGCAGTTTGTTGCCTTCGCATCGGTTAACTTTTGTCTGTAAAACTCGATAAGCCCTGAAAACCAAGAACAGCATGTTTAAACGAGCTACAAAAGGTAAATCGAAGAGAAGCTCGCTAAGAAATTTAAAGATTTTTCATCTTTAGTCTTGTTTTTCATCTGGAACCTGAACGAGCTCGACAAGTTAAAACATCGTCCACACTTTGTACGTCGGAAGCTGGGTTGATTTTAAAAATAGCCATGGAGTTGCTGTATCAACAAGCTGGCATCGGACTGTTGAGAAAAACAACTTTCGTCAGCGGGCAGTAAATAGAGACTACTTTACAATAGTTCGGTATCGATTCGTAACGGCTTCAATGTTAATGAGGGAAAAATAAGTGAGAAATGATTGTAAATGATAACGTTGAAATAGCTGTAACTGGCACTTTGAGATTAGTCAGAACGCAATTTTCTGTCTGGCTTTTCGCTGTTTCAGGGGATTAATCTATACCAAATGGCGGGAATTGGCAGGTTTGAATATCGGTGTATGTGTTGCAAAAATCCAGGGAGTGGCGAGTATTTTGCAGATTTAGCACCATTTTGGATTCATTGGTGGTGACCGAAAAGAGGCCAGAAACTCCTTCCTTATTTTCACTTGGGAAACCAAATAGGAGTGAAAATTTTCGCAACACGATAACCTGTTTCAGGTTACGGAATTGGCCTATTAAAGAAGCACTCGCCAGGAACCTGGTACACTCTTTTTCTTTTTTATAAGAACCTTTTTTATAAGAACATGAGGCTGAAAATCGCCAAAAATTTAAGAACATGTTAAGAACATGCTGAGGCTGAGAAAAGGTGAAGAATATTTATTTATTATGATAACCTATTGCAAAACAATTCATACAGTGTTGTTAAAAAATTTGCTTTTCAGTGGGCTTCTTGACTAAAGTTCGCAGATAGCAATTTTACATCACATGTTTTAAGTCATTGAACAAAACTATACTGTATTTTAAAATTAGATACTATAAACAGTACAAAGCACATGTATAAATCAATGTATACACAAATGTACCACATACGGTACATGTATTATTTATATTGTCTAAAATCAGTAACGATATTTTAAGAACATGTTCAAGAACATTTGAGGCTGATATCCCGAAAATATTTAAGAACATTCAGCCTCAGTCGAAAAATTCGACGTTCTTATAAAAAAAAGAGTGTAGTTGAAGACTGTCCTAGCACATGATTCTATATATCTTTACTGAATTTGCGAATCTTCCAAAGACGTTGTTTTGAATTAAGGATTTTCTTTCCTTTGAAAAGTTATTTCAAAGCATAGTTCGAAAGGAGAAAAAAGGTGAAAATTAACGTAACGAGTTTACAAAATAGCTTACCGTCGGAATTCGTCTGAGGTCGTGACAAGTTTGTGACGAAGAAGAAACGCCGCGATCACTTCAGCTACCTGCGGGCAAAACGTGACACGTGAACGCGTGACATACGCACTGCTATAGAACAAAGAACAAGTCACTGGACATAAACACAACAGTGAAAAATAATTTAACACGTAGTTAATTTAATGTAATTCGTATGGGTAATCAAATGGTGACGAGTGAAATTAGGAAATAATTTCACGCGTGTTTTGTCAAAATTCTCATAATTTCCCGAGCCTAAAGGGAAATTTTTAGAATTTTGACAAAACGCACGTGAAATTATTTTCTAATTTCACGAGTCTGCCATTTGGTTACCTTTTAATATCATGGGTGACAAATTACGCTCAAAATCGCCGGTGGATTTTTTTACACTGTAATTTCAATTATAAATTAACGCTGAAATTTCGCGCCAAAATTAAGGAGTAATTTGTCATCTATTATATTAGTGCAGTTAATTTAATTTAAACTATGTTGCTGCAGTATTGATGATTATTAACTTTTTTATTGAAACACAACACAACACAGCATAGCACAGTACAGTACAGTACAGTACACTACAGCAACCAACTCTACTGCACAACAAAGCACAACACAACACAGCTGAGCAAGCGGAGGGGTTGGCGCAGTGGTAAGATCTCTTCCTCCCAACCCTAAGGTCACCGGTTCGATCCCCGGCCTGGTCGAGGTTTTAAATATTTGGTTGACCTTCTTTCCCGCTAAAATTGACTCAGCTTTCCATCCTTCCGAGGTCGGTAAAAATGAGTACCAGCATATATACATGGACCGCTTAGAAGCGGCCGCCAGAGGCGCCTATATATGCTTCCGGTCCGCTGGGGGTAAATGATCATTGTAAAGCGCCTTTGAATATGTATATAGAAAGGGCGCTATATGAATGCTTCACTTTACTTTTTACTTTACTGAGCACAACACAACATACTGAACAACACAAAATAGAACAACACAACCACAATCACAACCACAACATAACACTAAATATCGCAATAAAAACTGAACAGAAACAAAACACGACAAGACAAAAGCCAGACAACGCAATAACACTAAAACTGATGTAAATTACGTAGTCCCCATTAGCAGGGCTCCCACGCCTGTCAGTGAGACACAATGCTACCCAAGCACGTCACAACTTAGAACAATATTTACAGCACATTCTGGCGGTGTTTTACAAACTCGTAATTACTTTGTCCGGAGCATCTTCCTGTACACAGTGACCACACTGGGGTAAAACTTGCATTTGAAATTTCCCTAGAAAGACGAAAAGATGTAGTATCGTTCACGGGTCCAAGGAACTTTACTTTCATGTCTTTATCAACGTCAATAACATCACAGCCAACATCCTATTCACTAGGACAACCACTGCTTCCACTACCGCTTCCTTCACCACCGCAGTCACCTTCACCTTGACCTTCTCCTCCATCACCATCGTCACAACCTCCACCACAAGCGCCAACAAAGCAACTACCGCTACCCACCCCACCTTCAGCTCCATCACTACCACAATCACCACCATCACAACTATCAACAAAACAATCAGCACTACCACCACCAAATTCATCTTCTCCTCAATCAACATCATCACCACCTCAGTGCCTTTTCCTTCATTTAACACACTAAAATTCTCTCTAGACCCTTTGCTCCTCATTTGCACTCCTTTGCTATCATCTGCCGTCGATCACGCTAACTTTCTATATTGGTTGCTCGAATTAGCACTAGAGTTGTCCCAGACCACTCTTTCCTCATTTGCACTCCTTTGCTATCATCTGCCGTCGATCACGCTAACTTTCTATATTGGTTGCTCGAACTAACACT
>JAOBYE010716880.1:0-10783 GCA_025403585.1 Parazoanthus swiftii
AATTATTCTGATAGGTAGCTGAAACTGATGTCATAACAGGAGCGTAGGTAAAAATCACCCATTGTTTAGTTTAATCATTTTTTTCGATATGGGTAGGCATCCCTTTTTGTAAATATAATTGTTCATACATTTATTAGAGAAAATCATCTGACCAACGGCCAATATTGCACAAACCTCAATAGTCAATGCAAGCTTTGATATCTTATTAAAAGGGGGATATATCTTAGATGCTGAAAACATTGCAAAAATTACCCTAAAGCCAAAGATATTTAAAACCTCACGGGATTGAACAACTGCTCATGCCCAATCCAGATATTCTTTAGGAAAGGAGGGGTTGGGGGCTATTTTGCACCGTTAGGAAAACGAGGCGAGATCATAAATGCATGTATGCGGCTGGAAGATTCAGTATTTAATCAAATGTCATTCCACAATAAAGAACACAATACTATTTTCAGTGCACTTTTCCTTTCGCATAATAAGTTAACAATGGTTAATATTTTGAAAGAGTTTCATACGTTTTTGGTCTTGCAAATTTTCAGTACTCGATGAGTTTTTACAGCTACTATTAAAAAACTGGTTTGAATTTTTTAGCGTCGCAGCTAAAAACGGCCAGAAATTAAGTACGTGCTACTGAAGTAAGAAAGTACTTCAAGCTAAGACGTAAAGCGAAGAACTTCTATTTCAGTAGGTTTTGAAAAATGGAAAGGACAGTTCCCTACTGAAAAGAGCAGCACGGTTTTTTGTCAAAATAACACATGTCATGTAAGCCTTTGAGCTCGACCTGTGGCAAGGATGTAGCAGAAGGTCAATTAGATAATGGGAACAGTGTTTGGACTTATATAGACAAATTTTGATACACAATACAATACCATAGTAATATCTCTGAAGATGAAAAAAAACAATATTTTAGTAACATTTTAGGCTGATTCCTACAAAACATATTTAAAAAGAACATTCAGAAGATTTCTGTGTATATACTTCATCAGAACAATGTTTCGCCATTTTTTATTCAGTTAAATTGGAAAAACGTAGAGTTTAAGTATTTTAATCACTTCAGACGTAGATTCAACCTTTCCTGCTTTTCCTTACACCAAAACGAAAAAAATGACATTTAACCTCGTGGAGATGGCTCAAGATGCCAGAGTTGATAAGTAAAAGTTCCACGTATCGTTATCATGAGTCCATGACACAAACTAATAGGATTCTGTAGATATAATTCTCGCGTCGTAACTCGTAAATGAATTTTTGTATACTCCTTTTTACAGCCATCAGTAAAAGTCCAGAAGGCAACAAAAAGCAGTTATGGACAAAGAACAGCAATCCCCTATCACAACTTCTTGCCAGTTTAGGCTCACAGAAGGAACAGAAGCAGGAATCTGTATTAAAGAAAAACGACCCTACAGTTCAAAATGATTCAAACACACAACTGAAGGAAGATGTTAAAATAGAGGACGCATTTAGTCAGTTTATCCAGTCATACATAGCCAAAACGCTGGAGTCGAGCTTGAGGGTTTCGTTCGTTGACTTAAAACCTGTCTACGAAAAGGCTCAAATACGAGTGGGACGGCAGTCGAAGCAACGTTTTAAGAAAGGAACAGGGCGGGTAAGTTGAGCCACACGTCTGTACCTTATTTATTGACCTGTAAAGTATGTCAAGATTGCACAATCCATTGGGACTAGTTGCAAGTTTGCTCTGAGCTTAATCTGACACGGAGTGCCTCTCGGAACACTGCTTCTATTCAGAGCTCAACTTGCACCCATTGTAGTATACGTTAGCGAGTATATATGTGTCAGATAGCTCAAGTATATTTATGAGTGAGCGGTAAATTACGGACGCTCTCCGGAAAGAAAAAGTAAGTATCTTCTTATGCCCTTTAACCACTAAAGCTTTTTCGTGTGCCACTCCCTTCTCCGAATTAATGACTTTTGATTTATGACCCATTCTTCAGGTGGCCTTTTTGGGGTACCCTTCCCTTAAATCTCACTGACTCCTAAGTTTGTTCATAAAATCCCAAATACCTTTAATAAGAGGCGTCATTTTACGACAGAAACATTTCTAACTAAGATTAGACCTATAAGGGAGAAATATATTTGTATTTCTCTTGTATAAGTTCAAGTGTGTGTATGTGTGTGTTGGGAGGGGGGGGGGAGGTAAGATTGGGGATGATCATGCTCTCCCAACTCCAATGCACCTGATACAGTCAGTAGTGTTACAGGCAAAGCGGTTTAGCAAGAAAGCTCACAAGTTTGACAATAGCAACCGATCGTAGAGACCACTTCTCTCCTGTTTGCAATTTTGCAGAGAATACATGTACAAAGCAATAAACATTAATTAATCATTAATCAATTAATCATTAAAAACGATTAATGTGTGCGCTAGAAGGACCTTTCTACAGCATCCTTGTGTTACTGAACTTGCAGATGAAGATAGTTGTGGCAAGTGAAGCGCAGATCCGGGACATTGATGTGTATGTGGAGAGAACTGCGGCGGCCGCGGCGCTGTGTGGAGACAAGTCCGGTCAAGTGCCTTTAAAAACCGTGAAACTGGAAAATTTCGATTGGAACAAGGTAGGCACTCACTGTTCCAGTGTAAAGCTACTTGGCAATGCATGGAAAAACAGGCAATAAATATGTATTAATACCAAACACTGGAAATTGAATTTCTGGTAATCTGATTGGCTCTCTACTCAAGGTCTAAATCCTATATTCTGTAGCTTGTCCAAATATGGAAACTGACAGTTGTATCACGGAAATTTTCCCTCAAAACGGCCGAAAACTCGAGTCGGTAGAACAGAAGATTCGAGATATTTTTATCCAGTGTTAGGTATTTAACAAAGCAATTATTTGATTCACGCTTGTTGGATATGAGCTTATGATAGCCGACTCGGTGGTCCGCACCTCGTCCGCTATCTAAAAGATCATATCCAACGCGCGTTTATGGAATAATTGTTAAACGTCAGTCGAGAAAGCAGGCAAACAGATAGGCAGAGAGAGAGACATGACTCTGAGGAGACAATTATAGAAGGCAGTTGTAATAATTTGGTTTCAATTTTTGCCTCATTAAACCTTGGAGTTCCCAGCGTTAAGCCTTAAGTTTCGAGCGTTTAATAGTACTTTGTCAGAGAACGAATGTCCTGCCTTAACATAAAGAACATGGAAAAACAGACAAGTATGTGGGCAGGTGTGCAGATATACAGGCTGCCTGAGATGGACAGACAAACAGACAAGCAGATAGACAGAGAGAAAAAGATAGACAAACAGACAGACAAAGCAGGCAGACGACAGATAGACGTGCAGGTGGTTTAATACACAAAGGTTGATAACAACATTTTCCGTTTAATTATTTGTTTTATGATAATGTACAATTTTTGATTGAGAAGTTATTAATTAGATGCTGACTACCCGGAATAACTATTGGGACTATACACGAGCCGGACAACTAGAAGTCTATGGTAGTTAGATCGGTATATGACCAATGTGACGGGGAAAAGCATGCATCTGATGAAAAAAATTCAGTGCAAGACGAATACAGACGGTGTAGTACAGTCATTAACTTACGAGAACAAAATACAAAACATATGATATGTCAGATAGGTAGACAGACAAAAGACGGACGGAGAGACAGACAGACAGACAAACTGGCACGGACAGACAGACAAACAAACAAACAGTCAGACAGACAGACAGACAGAAAGACAGACAGACAGACAGACAGACAGACAGGCAGACAGACAGACAGACAGACAGACAGACAGACAGACAGACAAACAGACAGACAGACAGACAGACAGACAAACAGGCAGACAGACTAATAGATAGTTGCTTGCCGTGTCACGCTAGCAAGTATGCCCCTTTCTAAATAATTTTACATTTCTTGCACCATTCAGCAAACGTTCTCCCTGGACCTGGACTCGGTATACCTCTCGCCCAAAGGCACGCCGGTGTACAAGCTCTCTACCGTCGACTCGGACAGACGAAATCGGTTCCGCTTGGTTGTAGTTGTTGTTTTCATCGACGGCACAAGAAGCAAACCATTCAATAGTAGACAATTCCTTTTGAAAAGCAAACAAACTGGACCAAGAAATTGACCCCCTGAACAGTGATTAGATTGGTCGAATCTGTTTGTCTAAAAGTGTAGTCCATTAGGCATTGCACTGTTTGAGGCACAGGCATGTCACACGCCCATCGATGTTCCGTTTCATGTTGTCCAAGTGGCGGAAAAGGGCATTATACGTTTAAAATCCCGACATTGGACCGATTTGGCTCTCACTCGGCACAAAGTGGACAATATATAACGCTGGTCTAATGACAGTATCACAGAACGTTGGTATAGTAAACGCGTGACTTCAATGTCGCGTAATGTATTTCACCATAGTAAAGAGGCGTACAATGCACAGAGGAAAAGCTTGCATAACGGCCGGAAGTCCAAAAAAGGGGTCGCAAACAGGGCGGGGCAAGGTTGCTTCAGTCCGCACTTGTTTCAAAACTATAAAAAGTTACTTAGAAACTACAAGAACGATTCATCAGTTGTGAAGTTAATAATTTATTTAGTTAAGCTTTTCTTTGATACATTCGTGGAGAAAAGGAGTTTCCGGTACTCAGAAATCGTGCCCTGTAGTTTCGCACTTGATATTGTACCTAGAATCATCACGTGCTATCTTAAAATGTTTGGTGTGATTATTGCATAAACTAAAGATTCAATCTTTCTGTGCCTTCCTAATATATCGAGTACCAGGCGGGCATGCGCATGCACACGGCCTTCCACCGCTACTTGCAGCGTCAATATAGCGGCCATGGACGGAGCCGGTGTAAACTTTAAAAGTTGCTTGAAAGTAACTGCTGGTGTTTTATAGCGCAATATCCCTCATGTTTTAGCAGGGCAGAGACAGTACTTGTGTACATTTCAATGCGTGAATTGGATTTTCCTGTGGGATGGTTTGCTTCAGTATAGTTCCATCTATTTATCTTCAGTTAATGTTTAGAATTTGAAAGGTTTGAAGTTAACTGTTTTTATATAAAGTATGGAAAAATTCAACCAAAAAGTTTTAAGAGACCTAAACTATTGAAATAACTTAACAAGAGAAAAAAGCTGCAATACTGAACTAGTAGTGGAACTACGGTCCAATCTAATCCAATACTTCCACGGAAGCGTGAGATCTCAGTGTTTTGTTCAGTTTTGACCAAAGCAGGATTCTCCTCAGGGACCATTTTCTTATCCTGGTTCTTGCCATTCTTGGTACTTTTTCAACAGAACCCAAAATCCGCTGACTTATTTTCAGTTTCCTTTTTAAAACGATTTCTGATACAGTTGGGGTGATAAATAACAGTTTATCTAGCTTTATGTTTATTGATTGCTCTACTGAATAGTTTTATATTATAAAGTTTTGTAAATCCTGAAAGTTTACTGATTACTGATATGTAAATAAAATTATTGAATATATATCCTGTTAATCTGTGTTTGAGACTAAATATAAGTATAATTGCTTATACACTGATATATTAAATGGATATCAGTAAGAAAAAGAGTGTACCAGGCACCAATCCAAGAAAAACTCGAGCGTCTTCCAAATTAATTTTCGAGGTCCGTCGAAGAAGAGATTTCCATCCGCGCGTCCAGTTCCCATTCCCAGCTTCCCATTCGGCAAACGTGTTTTCGGTTTCCGGGCGGGCGAAGGAAGGGACTACTACTTTACAACTTACAGGCGGTGTCACGATGTTCCGCTGCAGTGCACAGTGCTTTTAAAGTCTTATCTAGATCAGTTGACTAAGCTGACGCGCTGGCTTGTGGGTTAAGTAGTGTATGTAACTAAACCTGCAGTACTGCGGTTACAGTCTCGTCTTGTCATGCCAGGCCCGTAGCCAGGATTTTTGTTGGGGGGGGGGGGGTGCAAATTTCGTAAACTTGGACTCTTCAAAGCGGACAGATTTATGGGACAAACACACTTATGGCCGTTTTTTTTTAGTCCTTCAGATTTACGGTAGTACCATTGTTACGATAAACCTATTCGGATTTCTTTATGGTCTTATTAAATCTCCAAATGCGGACCTTTTTGGGTCCGTGGGGGGATGCGTACGCACCCCGGCACCCCCCCCCATCCCCGCCTACGGGCCTGCAGGCACCCGTGGTGTGCATCAAAAACTTGATTTTAACGCCAGTTCCTAAACCCGGACAGGAGTTGGATGGTCTGTATGGATCCTTGCTTGTCAACGCGTGACCATGCAACCACCGACACAAGTTTACAAACTCTTTATAGTTCGGGAACTTGTGGCTTGTCGAAGTAAAATAAGTAACTGTTGGCCGGTCAAGACAGTTACCGTAACAAAATTGCGTTTCTCGGCCTTTTTCCCCAGCCCGGGACGAAGAGCCTCGGTCAAGTTTATCACCGGTTCTTACATAAAACTGAAGGTGTAGCTCTACCGGATAGCTTTTCAGTGGTACCTGGTGGTAGCGAAATTTGACAGGTATAGTGTGAACAATGAACTCGTGATAATCCGCTTATTGTTGATCTCTTGATGTCTAGTCCCATCATATGGAGAGTGCTAATAAAAAAATTGAAAAGTTTCAAATCTTTAAAGTTGGCAGCAAGGGTTTGAAACGGTGTTTTTTTGACTCTATAAAAAGTCCTATGATTTTAGTCGTGCCGAACATAGAACATAGTTGATTATAGACCGGACAGAATGTTTGAGAAAGTTAGGGTCTATTGCGACTGAGTGACCCTATCTTCATGGACTAAAGCATTTCCTCAACTTCTGTTTTTTTTCTATACCACCAGTAGTCGCCCGCAACCAGGTTTGTTCTCAAAAGAGTGGTTTTTGTGAAGATCGTTGAAAATGATGGTTCAAAAGAGAAACTAACACTCTTTTCATCTTTATCAGGACATAGCTGGAAGAGGCCTTAGGAGCCCATACCAGCACAAGTTTTGGTTTTGAATCGGCTCTCAACTTAATGTTAACGACCTTCAAGAAGGACAAACTACAACTTGGACCGCCTATGGATCATCAGGGTAGCCCGTATCCGTACACGTGTGTGACATGCGACACATGTCATTTCGGTACCCAGACCACCCCATGCACTGAGATTGAGAAGTTTGCTGCAAGCATTTCGTACAGCGGGTTTCCATATTGGCTCAAAAGGAAATTTTGTTCGAGGGAAAATTTTGTTGTTTGTCGATGGCATGCAATTTCTTCTGATATTTAACTGTTTTTACTGCCTTCCTCAAGGCAAATGACCAAGTTTCAGGAGCTCAAGAGAGAGCTTAATCTTCTTGAGGGAGTATTTGGTCCACAGCACGAAAAATTTCGTGTTACAGCGAATGGCTTGGACGAAGTAACATGCCGATTTATTGGCTCAAATGGACAACAACACATTATTCATTGCAATATTTTGGTAAGGAGTGTTTTGTAGCTATTTCCCAGCAGACGAGTTTCTTAATGTGTTTGCTTAATGACATAACAGATATTGGAAGAAATCGTTTGCGTATTCTTTTGCAGGAATCCTACCCTCAGAGTCCGCCGATGTGGTTTTCTGAAGGGGAAGACGCCATTGTTGGACAAGTGGTGGAAAATTTGAATGGAATCGAAAGCACCTCGGCAAAACTGGTGAGTATAAGATGCTGCATTAACTTACTCGTTTAGGACCCTAATCAAGATTTGGTTTTTTAATGTCTTTGTCGTTACTGAGGTTATATGGCCTTCCTTTCAGCTCACCCGTTCAATCAAACTCTTGCTGCTGGAGCTGTGCAAAGCACTCAATCAGTCGCTCCCGAGAGGAACAGAAGAACTCGATACAGCGACATCGACTGAACAAATAGAGGTGAGCTCTTTTGATTTGAACTATCATCCAACATGACATGCTTCACTTTGTCTTTCGATGTTGGATAATTTGGGATTCGAAAGGTAAGAGTGTTTTGAACGTAAAACGGCGATCTCGACTCTTTTTCTTTGGTACTTGCGCGTATTAAAGTTATGAGAGCGAGTATTTGAACCGGAAGCGCGATTTTCAAAGACTTACCCAAAATTAACATACAATTAACCTTGATCGACAAAGACTTTTGTGAATTGTGGGAATCAAACCTTTAGATCGGTCATAATAACTCGAGGGCAAAGAAAAGGCAAAAAGAAACACGAAATTTCTTCTTTCCACTGGGTTCGAGATAATAGTTGAGTTGTGTCTGTAAGTTTGTTTCGACGACTTGTGACTTGCAAGTGTGAATGTGAAACTTGGCCTATTCTTTGGCAGTTGTATATAGTTCAGTGTCGATACTGCATAGCTCAGTAGAGTTTCGTTAGTGGTTAACGTCATGTGTGTTTTTGGATCAGTTGACATTTGATATTTTTAATGATTATAAAATATTTTAGAAGTTATAAATATAATGTAAGAATTTATCCACTTTCTTTGCATATGTGAAAATGAATTAGTTTAAATTAAGATTTTAAATTTTTTCTGAGGATGAATTTAGAGATTGTAAAAGAGTAGGGAGGGGGGGGGGAGTGGTGTAGCCTGCAAAGCTGGCAGTTTTTAAATATCGTGACTAAAACCACACACAAGTGTAAACATGAGAGAACACAAGTGGAAAAAAAAATGAAAATTGATAAATAATATTATTAAAATAATAAATTAAAATTTCAAAAACTAAAAGTATATAGTATTCTCCACTTATCTCAAACTCTCTAATCTGGAATCTCGTTTTCCTTGGAATTGCCCCCTATATTCTCTGTAATTTATCAGGACTTATCTCAAGTCTCCTGTATTTTTTTGTTCCCCTTGGAGCAAATTGCAATCTTAAGTTGGAACAAGTTTGAAAATAGATCAGTGAAATGGTGAAACAGTCAAACATTTTCAAAATAGATTGAGAAATTGAGAAAAAAGCCAACAGAGTATTTTGGAGTTCACTCTGAATGTATAATAAATTTTGGGCCGTGGCATAAGATTGACTATGGAACATAATCTTTTCCCTGCTATGCAATATACTTAAATATACTGCCTATTAATATTTTGTTTTTACTTGCTTTTGTTTTTGAAATTTTACAATTGGAAAAAGGTGAATTGTGTGTCAGAACTAAAGAAGCATTGTTGCAGTGTAAGTAAAAATTTATATCAAATTAACTTTGTGAAACTTCAGTTTGGTCAAAAAAAAAATTACACTCTTCCCCTCCCCAACTGTTTCTAGCCATTCCCTCTCCGCTGGCTCCCTGCCACCCATTTCCTGCTTTTCTCCCTGTACTGCATACTACTTCAACACCACAGAGCAGCTACTGTATTAGAAACATACAGTTGTGCTTCCCAGTTCACTTGTGCAAAATAATTCAAAACTGAACTCAAAAAAAGTATAATAAAATTACTGCTACATGTACCTATCAACTTTGTTTCTCTGAAGGATACTGAAATGGATGAAGGCGTACCAGAGGAGCAGGATGATGATGAGGAGGAGGATGAGGATGATGATGAAGATGATGACAATGTGGTGGATGAGGTTTGTACAAATAGCACAGGTTTGAAATCAGTACAACTGTTTAAAAATGAAAATGTAGACTTGTATGGCCATTCAACTCCTTGTCTTGAAGAATAGAAAATGAAGTTAACTAGCTCTAAGTTCTTTGATATTAAAATTCCAAAGTTGGGAATCATTTAAAAATATCTGAAAACTTTGTTATTGAAAACATAATTTAATGAAAAGTGTTGATAAAGATTGTGTGAATTCAAAGTTTTTCTCATTGTTTTAATAATTGTTATTATTTTATATTGCCCTACAGGATAACATTGATGAGGACTCTGACAATTATGAAATGGAAGAGGATCTGCCTGAGTAAGTCTGAGAACTAGGTTTTAGCATGTTGTTTTTGTTCCAAGTTTGAGAGACAAATTTGTTCTAAACATGAATGAACAAAACTTTACATAAGCTTGCATTAACAAATGGGCCTTACACAGAACAGTCACCTGTAAACTTTGTGTTAACAAGATTGAGGTTTTTAAGAGAACATGAATGTGTTGACAACAAATGTTTTGGAATTCAAAAATCATAATTGCAGCTAAATTGATCTATTTGACCCGCAAATTAGAAATGAAACTGCAAGTATTGTATATTTTTATCTGTTTCAAGTCCTGATAAATGTGTACATGTATGCCACAGTATAGTATTTTCTTATCAAATTATAAGTTTGACTTTTTTCTTTCCATTTCTTAAAGCCCTTAACTGCTTAAGACAATTTTGCTATTACCAGTATTTGAGTGCAGATTGAAATCTTTTGGTTTTCTCTTTAAATAAACAATGTAGCAAAGAGGAACTATGAGGGAAAAATAGTTCTGTTGAATAATCTAGAACAGCAGAGTGTTCTCGCTGGAATTATGGTGCCGGTATTTGGAGGATTTTTGTGGGAAAGTGAGATTAAAAGTCAGAGTTCAGGGATTGTTAATTCACTTGTGGTTGTTTCAGATTGAGAAGTGTTTAAGATCTATCAGGACTCTTCACCATTTTACCTTATGGCTAGGCCTTACAAGTACTAGACTGTCTTTACACAAAACTTGCCCAAGTGTCTTTTTAAAGTGGTGCCACTTGTTGGGCGACTCTTTGAAGGTTGTCACATTTCCTGCAAATTGTTAAATAAATGTACATTCACTGCAAGGTGCTGAATTGGATATCGAGATCACAACTTTTATGTTTTATTAGCATAACAGTGTTCTAGCCAGCTAAAATAAATGACAGGGCGCCCTAATTTACATCTAATTAATATTCATGAGTTTGGCAGTACTACCGAGATTTATCAATGACTTTACGGTATTTAC
>JAOBYE010716902.1:0-10781 GCA_025403585.1 Parazoanthus swiftii
GTAGTAGTAATAGTAGTAGTAGTAGTAATAGTAGTAGTAGTAGTAATAGTAGTAGTAGTAGTAGTAGTAGTAGTAGTGTACAGTAGTACTAGTAGTAGTAGTAATAGTACAGTAGTAGTAGTATACAGTAGTTATAGTAGTATAGTAGTAGTAGTAGTAGTAGTATAGTAACTTTACTATGAGTAATGAATATAAAATGCTATACAGCGTATAATAAGTCGGAAAGCTACTTATCAGTTTGCATAAATTGATCTACAAGTTTGTAACAGAAACATTGAAATAAATAGCGCAGTTGTTATGTTCATACAGTTAAAGTATGTATCAGATAGATTGCTATAGCAATCTATAGTGCAGCTTATCGTCGGTTTTAAGTGTTACTGAGTTGATACTGCCTCGTACCCAGGCGCCTCTCTCTTGTTTGGACATGGGCGCGCAAGGGAGGAAGGGAAGGCTTCGCGCTCGCTATGTTCTCGCTTTGTTTCAGCGAAAATCGAGGCGCCTGAGGAGGAGGCTGGAGTTGATACGGCAGAAGTAAGGCTAAAACTAAGCAATAGCTGTTCAGGTCTACTACATAAATATGAGATTATGGTCGTACTCAGTTCCGACTAAACTGAACTTGCAGGGTTTTGAAATTTTTGTGAAACGACTTCGATAACAAGTCGGTGATAATGTGGCAATTATGTTTTACTCATCATTTGGAGAATACTTTTGTAGTATTGTTTGTTTGTCAAGCTTAAAAAGGTTAGACTTCACAAACATTTGAACTTTTTCAAAACGCAGCAGAAACAACTGTCAGCGCGCATAAACATTATAATTTTGGTTTGTTTTCGTATTTGAAAATGAAGTGTTAAAACATTTTGAAAAAGATAGCAACTTTTGACGTCTAGAACTCAGCAATGTAAATCGAATCGAAGATAACCATTTACTGCGTTCTTTTTCGTCATTTTATTAAGTTTTGCATGTGTACTAGAGTAGATAAGGCTCAAAGCTATTCGTGTAACTGACCTGTAATTTTGTTATAGAAACACTGAAAACAAACAGCGGGTATGTTTTTGTGTTCATTCTACGTTATCATTATCAGATAGCCTGCTAGTATAGTTTATTACCGGTTTCAGATGTTAAGCCCTCGCCGAACGTAGACGCAAGTGTCTGCAAATCAGTGCAAGTTTTGACCTTCAAACTTGCGTTTGACTTGCGCTTCGTTTGGCCACTGATGAAGAACTTGCACTGACTTGCATTCAAATTGAGCTAGCTCAAAGTCGATGCAAGTCAACGCAAGCCCATGGAAGTCACTGCAAGTCCATGCAAGTTGGTGGCCAAACGAAACGCAAGTTGAACGCAAGTTTAAAACTTGCACTGACTTGCATCGACTTGCATCTACGTTTGGCCACGGTTTTAGTTACTTTTTGAGGTTGAAGCCAAGCCAAAAGAAGCCTTCAATTTTCTGGTCTACTGTATAGACAATAGGTTGTGATCGTGCTTCCTCCTGAACTGCAAAGGTGCATGCATGACAACGTGTTTTTCTCGTCGCGTTTTCAAGAATACTTTTGTGTTGGCTGTAATACGGTTTTAATTGTTTCCGTACATTAAAGCCTGGGCCAAACATAGATGCAAGTCGATGCAAGTCAATGCAAGTCGATGCAAGTCATTGCAAGTTTTAAACTTGCGTTTCGTTTGGCCGCCAGCTTGCATGGATTTGCACTGATTTGCACGAACTTGCGTTGACTTGCATCGACTTTGAGTGAGCTCAAATTTGGATGCAAGTCAGTGCAAGTTCTTCATCAGTGCCGGCTAAACTAGGCACAAGCTAAACGCAAGTTTGAAGGTCAGAACTTGCACTGACTTGCATCGACTTGCATTGACTTGCATCGACTTGCATCTACGTTTGGCCAGGGCTTAAGAATAAAATCTAGAATAACTCAATTAAGAAAGGCAAACAGCATTCAATGTCTAAAACTTAACGCTGAAGCAAATGGGAACGTAAAACGAATTGCGCATCACTGATAAACACGTTCGTTTTCGACATTATTTTGAGTTTTGTGTGAAGTACATGAGTTATACTTAATATGCCAAGCAGCAGATAGGCGCAAAAACTATTCACATAATTGTACTACAGTTTTGTAACTAGAATAAAATAAACAGCGCGTCTTTATCAGATAGCCTGCTACTCCATATTATCGTCTATTTCAAATGTTAGGTAATGAGGTGGAAGTTAGGCTAAAATGGAGATTTGAAGTTCAAGTTTACTATGTAAATAATAGGTTGTTGTCGCGCTTCCGACTAAACTGAACTTGCTGGCTTTTGAAGCAGTTGTAAAAATGCCTGTTGTAAAAACTCATGAAGTGATCATTATATTTCACACTACGTCAGTTTGGGGAATACTTTTGCGGTTTTGTCTGTTTTGTCAATTAAAAAAAGTTTAAACTTAAGTTTTTCAAACTGCAGCAGAAATAAGCAGCAGAAATACTAACTGCGTGCGCAAACTAATACAGTTTTGTTATGTCTGTAATGCGGTTTTGATTGTCTTTGTCATTAAGGATGAAGTTCTAGAATAATTCAAAATAGCTGTCGCTATCCAAAACTTAATGCTGAAGCAAACAGGATTATAAAAGGCATTGCGAATCACTGATGAATAAGATTGGTTTGCAACATAATATTAAATCATGGGTCGAAGTATGAGTAATAGTAAATATATGCCATGCAACAGATAAGGCGAAAAAGTATTCGTTTAATTGAACTACAAGTTTGTAACGAAAATGCTAAAGTAAACAACGTGTGGTTATGTTCATCATAATATTTACCAGATTGCCTAATGGTTTAGTACATTGCAGGTTTCAACTGTTAGTTTATACAGTTCAGGTCTACTTTATAAATAATAAGCTATGGTCGTGCTTCTGACTAGATTCAGCTTGCTTGATTTTGAAGCAGTTGTAAAAATGGCATTTAAAAACCAGTGATAATGAGACCAATATACTTTACTCATCATTCGGAGAATAACTTTATGTTTTTCGAATGGAAGTCCGGTCAGCCAAAGCCCGGATCATGGCGAGTTGTTGTGGGGAGAAGAATGCGCGCCCCCTTCTTCAGCACTTGAGTTTTTGCTAGTTCCAGTTTGGGACATGCCGAGTCCGAGTGCATATATAATAAGGCTCAAAGCTATTCGTATAATTGTTATTATTGCGTTAATTTACGCTAAGAAAACCAGCGCGTCTTAACATTTATACTAAACATTTATCAAACAGTCTGCTAGTCCAGTTTATTGCCAGTTAATGCGGTACAACTTAGGTTACAAGTAGGATTTCGATGTTCGTTTTTACTTTGAACATAATATTTTAAGGTCGTGCTTCCTCCTTATAACTAAACTTGCTGTGTTTTGAAGCAGTCGTGAAAGTGGCATTAACTAAAAAGTGATACACTCCATGATCGTTGTATTTTACTCAACGTTTTTGGAATAGACTTTGTGTTTTCTGTTTGTGAAATGTTTTTATGATTCAATACCTTCAAATGTTGTAAAAAAAATACTTCGCAATTTACCAATATTTTAAAGTATTGGAAATGCAGCAGAAATAGCTACCAACGCGCGCAAACTGAGTTTTGGCCATTAAAGCTAAGTTTAAGTCTGTTTGTGAAACATAAATACTTCAACAGTT
Source organism: Parazoanthus swiftii (assembly GCA_025403585.1). NCBI lineage: Eukaryota > Metazoa > Cnidaria > Anthozoa > Zoantharia > Parazoanthidae > Parazoanthus > Parazoanthus swiftii. The sequence goes on from JAOBYE010716902.1 coordinate 3,651, forward strand.
CACAAATATTTAAAGGTTTTCAAAATGCAACAAAAAATTCTAACTGCGCGCGCAAACTAATACAGTTTCGATTATTTTCGTCATTAAGGATGAAATTTTAGAACAACTCAAAAAACAAAACAGCTTTTAATATTCAGAACTTAGCGTTGAAGCAAATGGGAATGTAAAACGATTTGCGCATCATTGATAAATACGCTCGTTTTTGATATTTTTCTTACGTGAAGTATGAGTATAGTTCATACGATGTGCAGCAGATAAGGCGCAAAACTATTCGCATAAGTTTACTGCAAGTTTCTAACGGAAACACTGAGATGAACAACAAATTCATTATGTTCATACAAAGTATTATCAGATAACCGCTGGTCCTGATTATCGCAGGTTTCAAGTGTTAGTTTATAAGGTATAAATTGGGCTTAAAGTAGCAGCTCAATGTTTGAGTCTTCTACATAAATATATGGTTAGGATGTTCTTCAGACAAATTTCCAGGTTGAGTTTAAGTTTATAAGTCTTGAAACAGTGGTGAAAATGGCATTTATTAACAAGTGATAAGGTGACTATTATTACTTCACTCATCAGTTGGAGAATGCTTTTGCTGTGTTGTCTGTTTGTTAAATTCAAAAAGATAGATCTTTACAAGTATTTAAAACGTTAATAGGCAATGGAAATTAATAAAGTAAAAAATAATAAAGTTTGGATTGCTTTCATCATTTAAGATAAAAATGTAGAACACTGCAAAACAGGAAAAACAGCTTTTTTAAAACATCTAGAACTCATCGCTGAAGCACACAGCAATGTAAATCGAATTGGGAATCACTGACCAATACGTCTATTTTTGACATTATATTTGGCTTTAATAAAGTCTTTGTATTAGAACAGATAAGGCCCAAACCTATTCGTATAGTTGGCCTATAATTTGTCTTTGAAACACTGAAATAGAGTGTCTCTTCATATTGAAATAAAATGCGCGTCCTTAATGTTCATACTGAAAAAATTAATCAGATATCCAGCGAGTCTAGTTAATTACCGATTTCCGGCAAATGTTAGTTTATGAGGTAGACGTTAGGCTAAAAGTAGGGATTTGATTTTTAGCTTTATTTTATAAACATTCGTTTTTGTTCGTGCTTCCGGCTAAACAGAACGGCCACATGGGTAAGTTCTGTCGCATACCAGCTCTGTCTATGAGACTTGTGTCAAGAACCGACTCATATGGCCGACGCATGGGCAGAATTGTGGTTTTGGGAATTTGTCTGTTTTGTCAACTTTAAAAAGCTCTTTATAAATATGTGACATTTTTCAAAGTGCAGCAGAAATAGCTATCAACGTGCGCAACATGAGTTTTTGTCATTAAAGAACAACTAAAAAAAGAGAACGGCTTTCAAAATCTAACACTCAACCCTGAGCAATAGGCATTGAAGATAGCTGATTAATGCGTTCGTTTTCCTCATTGTAATAATAGCCATTTCCATGCATTTGACCGATGCTTTCCGTCAGTTCTTAAATGGAACGCACGAAATATTGGAACTGATCCTGGACAGACTTACGCGCGCACTTCCTCAGCAACTAAGGTGAGCTTTTCAGTGCTAGCAGAACTGAGACGTTCCTCTGATTGGCCAGCTGTGTTGCCTTGACTCTTCCTTTTTCACCAACAAGAGCCAGTTCTTTTCGACTGTCCACACCGCTCCAATTGAAAGCGCTCGAAAACTCCCACGAAGCCTGAGTGCTAGAGCAGATAAGGCGCAAAGCTATTCGTACAACTGACCTGCAATTTCGTTTTAGTAACACTAAAAACAACAGCATGTCTTTATATTCTTACTAAGCATTCATCATATAACTTGCTAGTCTAGTTTATCGCCAGTTTAGATGTAAGTTAATGAGGTATGAGAAAAAATGCAGAATTTGATGTCCAGGATAATAGCTTATGGTAGAGCTTCCTCCTAAACTGACCTTGCCATGTTCTAAAGCAGTCTTGAAAGCGGCATTAACTAAAAAGTGATTATGTGCATAATCGATCATTGTATAGTTTACTCATCGTTTTTGGAGAATACTTCATGTTGTCTGTCAATTCTCAATACTTTCAATACTTTTTAACACGCATCAGAAAATACTAACTGCGCGCGCAAACTAATACAGTTTTGATTGTTTCCGTCATTAAAGATAAAATTCTAGAACAACGCAAAAACGAATACAGCTGTCAAGAACTAAAACTCAACGCTGAAGCAAATAGGATTATAAAACGAATTGCGCGCGCATCGCTGATGAATACGTTCGGAAAAACTGTTCGCATAATTAAGCTACATATTTTGTAAATGAGAGATTGAAATAAATATTGCGTCTTTAAGTTTGTACAAAAGATTTATCAGATAGCCTCAGCGTCACGTTTTTGTCGGTTTCAAATGTTAGTTATTAAGGTAGACGCTTGGCTAAAAGCAGGGATTCGATGTACTGGTCTACTTTTAAAAAAATTAGTTTGTCGTCGCGCTTAATTCCGACCAAACTGATCTTTCTAGGTTTTGATGCGGCTGTAAGGATGGCAACTAACAACAAGTGATAATGTGACCATTTATTTTACTCGTCGTTTGGGGAAAATACTTTTGTTGTTTCTGTTTCTTTTTATCAACTTTGCAACGTTAAGACTTTACAAATATGTGAAGGTTTTCAAAATGCAGCAAAAGTAGCTATCAGCGCACGCAGTTTCGAACGTTAAAGATAAAACTCGAGAAGAACTAAAACAACAGAGCACAGATTTTAAAATCTAAAACTCAACGCTGAAAACAAATGGCAATGTAAATTGAATTGGAAATCACCGATAAATACGTTCGTTTTGCACATTATATTAAACGAGTTTTCCACTTCACCGTTCCGACCAGTCAGTCCTCAAATGGGACCCACGATTTACTGGAACTAGTCCGGGCCAGACTGGTCCTGCTCATGGATCAGAGCCGTTCAGTTCTCCTGCTCTGGTCGGCCACGGAAACCGGAGTTCGAAGAGTTGTAGTGGGAAGTGTATCCGCTTTGTTTTGCAGCCGTAGAGGTGCGCGCACAACTATTCCCGCAACTTGTCTCTGATTGGTCAGCTATGTTGCCCTTGACCTTTCCGTTTTCGCCAGAAAGAACCAGTTTTTTTCGGATGGCAAGATCGATCGAATGAAAAGTGCTCTAAGGTCGATTTCAATTTGTCCGATCTAGCTGTTTCGACTAGTCGGTTCTTAAATGGAACGCTCAAGTTTCGCAGAATGTTTCTGGTCAGAATAGCCACGCTCATGGTAGTATGGATGATGGCAGGAAAAAATAAGCCGGATAATTATTTTTAAACCAGACTGGTCAAATGGAAACTGCTCTGAGACTCGCATAAAGTCTGAATCAACTAAAGTAGATAAGGTTCAAAGCTATTCGTATAACTGACCTACAGTTTTGTAACAGAAACACTGAATAAACAGCGCGTTTTTCTGGCTGTTCATACTAAAAATTTATCATTAGTCTGCTGGCCCAGTTTATCTCCAGTTTCAGAATGTTAGTTAATGAAGTACATCTTAGGCTAAAAGTAATTTTTTCGATTTTCAATTCTACTATAAAAAAATGTTTATGCTCATGCTTCCGCCTAAACTGAACCTGCTAGGTTTGAAGTTGTTGTGAATGACGTTAACTAAAAAGTGATGATACGCGTGTCATTGTATTTTACTCAACGTTTTGGGTATTCCGTTGTGAAATATAATGATACTTGAACAATACTTCAAATGTTTGAAACTTTTCAAAATGCAGCATATAATACTGTTTACACGCGCAATTTAAAATTTAGTTTGATTCTTTGCGTCATTAAAGGTGAAAGTCTAGAACAATACAGCTTTCAATACCACAAACTGAACTCTGATGCATATGGACTGTAAAATGAATTGTTGGTGCTTCACTGACGACCGACTAAATAGCTTTCAACATATAAAAAGCCTTGCGTGAAGTATGAGCAAAAGCTAATATGCCTTGCAGCAGATAAGGCACAAAACTAATCGCAAAAGTGTACTACAAATTTGTAACCGAAATAAATGTTCATACAACTGAATATTTATCAGATAACTTGATGTTCAAGTTTTCGCCGGCTTCAAATGTTAGTTAATAAGGCAGGAGCCAGGCTAAGGGATTGGATGTTCAGATCCACTGTATAAATAAAAAAATTATTGTCGCGCTTCCGACTAAAATGAACCTACCAGGTTTTGAAGCAGCTCAGTGTGAAAATGGCATTTATAAACAAGTGATAACATGACCAGTATTTTAATTTTTTCTCATGGTTTTGTCTGTTTTATCAAGTTAAAAAACGTTTAGATTTTAGAAATATGTGAAGTTTTTCAAAATGCAGCAGAAGTAACTATATCAGCGCGTACAGAACGAGTAAAACAAAACTAAACTTTATTTAACGTCGTTGCGTTGGTAGTGGTCGCCCTTTCTCCCAATAATAATTCAATATTTATATTGCGCAAAATACATCTAAACATATGATCAAATGCGCATTACATAAAATTAAATTATCAACATTAATAAGTTATCCAGAATAACTAAAAAATATAAAACAATGGATTTAATGGAAAGCTAATCTAAAAAGATGAGTCTTAAGTAAGCCTTTAAACCTATTAAAATTGGGCTCATTTCGTATTTGTGATGGTAACCCATTCCACAGTTTGGGTGCCGCAGCTATAAAAGCGCGGTCACCCAATGTCTTTTTAGTTAAAGTTCTTGGCGTTCGAAGCATGATTCCCATTGCACACGATCTTAGGTTGTATCTCTTTTCTTCCTTTAGGCTAATAAGTTCTTGTAAATATACCGCTGGAGCTTGTCTATGAATCGCTTTAAAAGTAATTATAATAATCATAAATTGAATCCTAAATTCTACTGGAAGCCAATGAAGCGTACGCAGAAATGGTGAAATGTGATAAAACCTTGGAATCTTAAAAATTAATCTTGCGGCAGAATTCTGGTCCGTTGTAACTTTGCTATTTGTTTAGCTGGTAGCCCATACAAAATACTATTACAATAGTCAATGCGACCAATTATTAGGGCATGAACAAGTGTGTGGGTTGCTTGGTTACTTAAATACTTCCCAAGCCAGTGGCTTATGTTCAATTGCTCGACGGCACAGAGTTTTTGTCATTACAAATAAAATTCGAGAACACAAAAAAGGAGAGAATAGCTTTCAAAATTGAAACAAATGATAGTTTAAATTTAATCTGGCACTACCGACTGTTTAAAACTTTCGTTTTAGTCATTCAATATTGAAAGCGTTATCCGGTCTGTCCAGTCGATCGACACGCGACTGGTCCAGCTCATTTCTCCTGGTCCGATTGGCTTAAGGACGGTAGTTTGCCGGGTGGCGGAGGAGGAAGAAATATGCGAGTGTCTTCTTCAGCACTTGAGTTTCTGCTAGCAGAGTTAGACATGTCCGTGACTGGTCAGCTTCCTTTCCATTTCACTAGCCACCCGAAAGCGAAAGTCGATTGAACTACACTCTTGTATAACAGAGACACTGAAATAAACATACAAAATATTTGTCAGATAACCTGCTAGTCTAGATTGTCGCTGGTTTTGAATATTAGTTAGTAATAAGGTAGAAGTTAAGCTAAAAGTAGGAGCTCGATGTTTGAGGCTACTACTTAAACCAGTTATTAGGTCGCTCTTCCGACTAAATTGAAACTACTAGGTTTGGAAGCAGTGGTGAAAAAGGCATTTTAAATAGTTCTAAGTGATAAGCCGACCTTTAACCTTTGTCCTTAAGTAATAAGTGATAAGGCGACCTTTAATTTTATATTTGACGAATGCTTTTGCTGAGTTGACTGTTTGTTAAATTTAAAAGATAAGACTTTACAAGTATTTAAAAAGTTTAAAGGCAATGGAAACTAAGGCGCGCCTACAAAACATAAAAGTTTGGATTGCTTTCATCATTAAAGATAAAATTATAGAACATTGCAAGACAAGGAGAACAGCATTTAACACCTAAAACTCAACGCTGAAATAAATGACAATGTAAACCGAACCGGGGATCACCGACTAATACGTCTGCTCTCTCGCTTCTCTCTGTCTCCTTCTTCTTTCTTCTCTCGGCGTCTGATCACAGCCTCCTTCGTCTGCCTCCTCCTACCCTCTCCTCTCGGCATCTGCTCTCTCGCTTCTCCTCTCTGGCTCCGTCTGCTCTCTCGCTTCTCTCTGCCTCCTCCTTCTTTCCGGCTCATCTCGGCGTCTGCTCTCTCGCTTTTCTCTGTCTCCTCTTTCTCTCTCTTCTCGGCCTCTGCTCTCTCGCTTCCCTCTGCCTCCTCCTTCTTTACGGCTCCTCTCTTCGTCTGCTCTCTCGCTTCTCCTTTCTGCCTCTTCCTTCTCTCTTCTCTCGGTCTCTGCTCTCTCATTTCTCTCTGCCTCCTCTCCACCTCCTCTTTCTCCCTTTTCTCGTCCTCCCCTCTTTCCCTGTAGGGCGATGAACTTCTTTCAGATTCAGTGAAATTCCACAAATACGATATTGTTATAAACTTGCTTTAATATACATCATTCTCGGGAACCCAGGGCGTCGGGAATAGAAGACGAAAAGAGACGAACAGAGGAAAATAAATACGCGGTGGGAAGGTTCGAGAGAAGGGCCAAGAGTATTTATCAACCTAAAAAATCGGAAACGGATTTCCCGAATGTAACTGGCCGGAGGAAGAACGATTAGTTCTCAATGGAGCGATATTTGGCTTTCAGTTGGGTTTATCGTTTGACTGGGAACAACATCCGTTTTTTTCACTTACAGCTTCTTTTCTTTCTTTTCCTAACGCTCTTGGACTGATCTTGACACCTGAATCAATGTCCCTGAAACTAAATTCACATGTATTTCAAAATGATGTGTAAACAACTACGTTTAATGTGCAAGTGTACTTAGAATTAACACAAGAATTTTAAATGCACGATAAATCAAAATTGCATTTGTAAACAAAAGTTGTACAAATAATTGAAAATTCAGCCTTTTCATAAAAAGTCCTTGGCCTTTAGACACAACCTAACTTGTTATTGATATTCAAACTGTTAGTTTGCATTAACATATATGTCAAATTGTTTCCTTAATGATTGACACAGTTTGTACTCAAACAGAGCGGCGTGCCACTTGCAGCTCAAGCAACA